>CM021107.1:631133460-631189226 GCA_007115665.2 Sequoiadendron giganteum
CTTCTAATCTTCTGGGTCCATCTTAAACATTCTTCTAAACAAAACCCATATCATAGCTTTTTCAAAGAAATTTCAAGTGGTTGCTTTTTCAATCAAAATTCATAATTTTCAACATCTAATCAAATGGGTTCATCCAAAATATTCTTCTGAACAATACCCAGGTGCTAGCTTTTTTCAGAGGAAATTAGGGTTTGCTATTTTTTCAATCTACACTCAAAATTTTCAAAAATGGACAATCTGGGTTTGCTTGTAACGAAATTCTGAACAAAACCCATATCTTAGAATAATTTTCAAAAAAACCGTTCGTTTGACGAAGAAAATCAGCAAGCTTAAAATAAAAAGTGTGCAAAAACTTGTATGAATATAGGTGAGTTTACAGTCAATCTTCGAGTTTTGCAGTATGGAGTACATTCCCACTGAGTCCAAGACTAAATCAATACTATATCATGACTTCATCGAAACAGTTGAGACTGACTTACACCACATCAAGCTAGTATTCAATTTGCGTGCTTTGGAAGACATAGGCAATGTCACCATCAGGCACCTTGGCCATTCAGGTCTTCTTGCAGTGGCATCCATTCCCTTTTCAGTACAAAGCTTAGAATTTGTAATTTCTTGCATCAAGCATTACAATCCTACAACGAGGGAGATTTAGTCAGTGGATGGGAGAACAATTTGCAGCCTAAAGCCAGATATGATAGAAAAATGTTTCTCAATTCCACCTTGGTCGGGGAATGTTAACATCTCTGTGGAGAATGTGAAATGCATAAAGAGAAGTATAGCAAGAAAATTGCACATAAATGGATGAAAGAAAAATATAAGAGAGTGTCGAAGAATGCTGGGAGAGGAAATTTTAAGGATGAAATTGCCATAATAATCACCTTGCTCAACCGAATTACAAGCCAAGCAAATGCAACTAAGTTTCAACCCTCGATGTTTTACGTGATACCTCATATCATGAAGAAAATGGAGTTCTACGATTGGCTGATCAATGATTGCCTTCATCACCAGATAACTGGGTATTTTAATAGGCATGAATTCCACATGATCTCATACCTAGTCTACCTAGTAGCCTTCCAAGGCAAATTCAGAGGGTTGAACACTGAGGGATCCCCAAATGTACAAAATATCTACAATTACTACACTCAGTTGGAGTTCACTACATCATCACATCACTACAAAAGAGTGAACGAAGCTTTCTTGATGTACACGATGCGAGACTTGGATAACGAGTTACACACACACATTTCATCTACTGCCAGGGCAACAATGTCAGAATGGGCAGATTGGTATATTCAGTTTTCTACATTCACCTACTTAAGAGTTTATGGCTATTCCAATTCTCCTCTCATGTTACCAAGGTATTCATCAGATGAAGTTGTGTGTATGGAGTTTCTTAGGCAAGTATCAGATGTGAAAGAAAAAGAAACCAGCCTTCAACTTTCCTTTTGAATTGGGAATCTACAGGTGCATGTCATTAGCAGATGCCAAGATAATGGGTAATGAGTTAGCTAAACTTGGTCTCAAGCCTTTTAGCGAGAGATGATTATATGATCCCCATGGTGTCTATGCAGCTAGACTTGGTCAGAACTATTGTCATGTGCCTGCACTTGAGGATTTTTGGGCCAACTGCAAAGATGAGTTTGAGGTTCGAAGGTGTAGAAATAGCAGACTCACTCTTCATCAGATGAAGGATTGCTTGTCTGAGGATATTGAGGGGTTATCAGATGATGATGGAGACGTGTTTCTCCCAGCTTACACTCGAAATCAGATTGAACAACAACCTCTTCCACAGGTTAATTGGACCAACAGAGAATGCATCTTAGTGGAAGAAAGGACTCGCCAAGCCATTGAGTACAACAAGACTTTCTTGGTACTCAAGAGGAAGGAATCCATTCCAGTAGTAGAGTCACCAAGAACACAACCATCACTTCCCTCTTCTTCCAGAGCTTAGTCGAAGATGAAAGGAAAAAGTCAGGTTCAAGAGGTTGTAAAGGGTAGTAGGTCAACAAAGAATGCAAAGAAGGGGTTGGACTTCTCAAGTATAGTCATACAAGAGCAGCCAACGGTTGAAATAGAAGACCCTCCACATGAGCCCATACTTCAAGATGAAACATAAGATGATCATCTTCCATCTCCTAGGCCTTCACCAATTCATATTGATTTGGAAGATGAGGAGGTAGAAGAAGATATTGCAGCTGAACTTCCCATGGATGTTAGTAGAGATACCACATCTTGGCTTGAGAGCTCCTTGGGAAGGACAAGATGAAGACCTTCTTATCAGTTGAAATTTGATGATGTCTATTAGGAAGCAGCCAAAAAGAAAGCTAAGAAACAAATGCACTTTGAAAGAAATCTTGATGGTGAGATGGTCATGGAGACGACTACACCTCCTAAAGATAGAAACAGTGATGAAGTAGATGTTGATGATTTTTTGATGGTGAAAGCCAATCTTGGCAAGAGCACTAGGCATGCTGACATGAGTTTGTTCAAAATGGTATCTAAAAACCTTCAAGAAAGATTGCTAAAAGATGGAGAAGACAAGGCAGCCCTCAAGGCTAAAAACTGTCAACTCCGATTATACATTTCTAACCTCATTCATGACACTTCACAAACAACACAGTTATTGCCCCAGGTTTTAGAGACACCAGTCAATCAACAGCAATTGAGGAAGTTGGTAATTTGTGGGAAACATACACATGAATGGATTGAGGAAATCATCACTAGGGGCATAGAAGTTCTGGCATAAATATTTCAGCTGAGATATAATGCCCATGATTTATGCTAAGGTATCTAGGGTTTTGAGTAGTTAATAGCAGAGGTGAAGCCTATGCATGAAATTATTATTGCATATTTAGATATGACATATGGCTCAATCGTTGCAAGAGAACACAAAAGACAAATCCTTGCATGGAAACATCACTTTTTCAAAGTGAAAAATTATGAAGGGATATCTAAGGAGTTTGTTGCATACAAGTAAAGGGTTGTCGATGCTCTTGAATTCATAAGGGGGTTTGTCACAGAAATCCCTTGTCGGTATTGTCATGATGATGGTTCCTATGTTGGGCTTGGTGAGTCCAAACAGAGTTTCAGAGTGTTTTTCGTAGCAACAATGGCAGTGTCAGAAGGATGAGTCAAGATATCGATGATGTCAGCAAAGTTCGAGTAAGCGGCTAAGGAGAATGAAGATTTCTTGAGATCTATTGCAGATGGCGAAGAAATCCTAGAAAAGCGGAAAGTTTTGCTATTGATAGTATTGATGCACCTAACAGAGAAATAGTTTCCCACTTTTTGACGGATGTGCTTGAGATATAAAAGAAGCTTTCATCTAGAAGCTTTCTTCCTAGCTTTCTTTCTATTCTCGTCTTAATTCTTATCCATTCTTTTGAGAAGAAAAAAAAAAACAATTGTAATAGTTGTCATTTCCTATTTTTGATGTTTTCTTAGTTGTAGATGCTTATCTTCTTTAGTTTTAGAAATAAAGCTTGCATGTTGGCAAGTATTAGTTGTAAAATCAAGGAGATTTTAGGGTTACCTAATCCTCTGCTTAGTTATAAATAAGGGCAACCTTGCCCATTTTTTTTTAATTGTGCTTGTGATAAAAAATTGTTGACCCTGTTTTGCTTGCAAGTTGTTATTGTTTAGTTTTAGTTCACTTTGTGTTAAGAGCAAGTTTGCATGTCTCTTTTTGCTGCAAATCCTTGTTCAGTGCATGTATCTTGTGTTAAGTGTTGATCTGGTTTGATCGCATGTTGCATGTATTTTTCTACAACTTGTTGTCCTAGAAGTGTAATCTCTTGTGCCCAAAGTTTGAGGAAATAAAGTCTTGTGTTTGCTTCATTGCCTTGATATAAAGTCTCAGATTTACATTTATTTTGTTATTCCAATATGATATCCTCTTCAACTTGTATTGAAATTCAGTAGATGTATGTTGGAAGAAAGTTTATCTAAGTGTCTGTGTCAAAGAATCAAATCTTGTTCATTTCTAACTCTATTGCTTTGTGTTTACCTAAGAGGCTAGAAACATCATTAGTGTAAGTTAGTTGTAGTTGATAGTTTTTATTAAGGAGAAAACCTCAACTGCAACATCAAGAGTTCTATAACCTTGAGTTCTCGCAGTTGAAATAAAAAGATAGGCAAATTAGCATTAGTTTACTTTCTTTTAGCAAACTCAACAAGAGGGAGCTTCCCCTCCGAATTTGAAGAGCAGTTTACTACACATAGTTGTTTGTTTCCAAACCGCATTCCAGAGGTGCAATTTGAAACACCAACAAATTGTATGGTTAAGGGTGAGGGCGCCCTAGACTAGAGAATACTACTTTCTGGAATCTCTAAACATGTATAGATATGTCTCAGTTTGTAGCTTCTTTCCTACCAAACTCAACTTCAAAACTTCATTTGTTGACGAATAATTCTTCTTGCCCTAAATTTTTGAAGTAGGATTCTTGAATGGTTGATCTTGCTATTAGGTCTTCAATCTTCTCCCAAATTCACTTCAGATCTACCAGTTGCAAGAATAAAAGAAGAGAAAAGGTTGTGTTGTATAGGGGCTTGCCTAAGTCAAACCTCATTTTGGTTTTCACACCTCCACAACATCTATGATGATGAAAAGAGTACTTACCCTTGGTTAGGTAGAGGTAAATGAATAAAAGCAAGTGATAAATGAAATTTTTTTGCAACTTACCATTCATATTTGATCTCTTTGATGGATTGAATTCATGATACACATCTCATGCAAGGAATATTTTCTTATTGATGGATGATCCTACAAGTGTTAGTACTCACAAAATAAATGAACACAAAACATGAACAATCTTACTCATAAACTTGATGGATGGCTAACATGAAACTTGATTGATGAAAATGTCGTAATAATATTTCTTATTCTGATCTTGATTTATTTTAGGATGCTCCAATTACTCAATAATTCATTAGGTTTTTAAATGGTGAAAAAGACTTATATTTATATGCATTTATTCATTTTTCCAAAATAATTATTTTGAAAAACTATCAAATAAATTTGAATTTGCAAACATAAAATCGCTGACAATTTAAAATATAAAAAATTGGGCCAAAATAAGTTGTTCAAGGGAGAAGGCACCCTAAACTAGACCTATTTTGAAATTTTAATTTTTGTTCAATAAATAATTAATTTTAATTCCCAATTTTATTTTGAATTTGTGAAAATAGTAAAATACAAAAAAATTACAAGCATAATTAGGTCCAATCATTTAAGGGGGAGCCAAACATAGTGTAAATTCTTGGGGTAAAATTTTTATGATGCTACAACAACAATAATTTAAATGATAGTTGAATCCAACTTACCTACTCAGCCCCTTAGATTGTCACTAGACCAAGCAAATTAGTTATCTTTAACCCCTATATAGTTGATAAAACACCTTGAAAACTAATACAAGGTGGGGTAAGTTTCATGATTTGCATAAAATGGTATTTTTTACTCCCTAAACACTATGATATCACAAGCAACACAAACTAGAGTTGAAAATAAATAAATTTTATGATTTTTTTAATTTGAATGACCGAAACACATGCAAGAGACTAATGCCTACTCCAAGGCCACAAAGTCACAATAAGGGGGAATATATTAAAGAAAGGAGGACAAACGTAGTTGCTCTACTTATCCAAATATCAACAAATATCACTTTAGTCTTATCTACTTAGTAACCCCTCATTAAATTATCTAAAACCATATACAAATACACAAAATCGTTGTTAAAACACATTCATAATAGATTTAGAACTTATCACATTCCTCTAATGGTAATTACATTCACAACAACAAATGTGTTGAAGAAAATATTTCAAAATGACATGTTTTTTGAGTTTAAATACATATCAATGGATACATAAAACTGAAAATGACATTACAATATCCTTTTACAATCATAAAATATTCCCTTCCTCCTTACCGCTACTTTGCAATTGATTTTTTAAGAAATTATGCTCTTCTAAATATTTTTCTACTATGTTTTATTTGCATCGTCCCATCTTCATAATGAAAGAATAATGCTCACTAAAAACATTTTTTGGAAAAACCTGTAAAATGAAACATTGTAGCCACACCTAGATCCATGGTCCAAGTTGAATCTCACCCAAAATGGGTACTTCATATTGAAGGGTGGTCCTCTACAATAACTCCTAGAAGTTGGATGAAGTGGCATCATAAGTGTAGGTAGGTAGAAACAAGGGTTGGTGAGCAATAATAGTGTGTAGTAGATAAAAATTAATTTATGGGAGCTATTAGTGTCAAATCAATAGGCGATCATTCAACAATAATTTTGGTGATTGAAATTGAATCTATGCTAATAAAATTTATGACCCAAATGCATTCATGATGTCACTAAGAAAAATATGACCACTCAAAGATAGCATTACCACTTGGCTACTATCCTCAATGGAAGAGCTAGAATGGTTGATTAGGGTTTTGGTCCCCTTTTTAGGAAGTAGATTGGATATAATTTGGATGTGATGTGTGTATGCAAAAGTGAGCTACGTTAACTATGAATCTACAAAAAATTGATGCAATTTTTAAAAAGTATAAAATTGAAACACAAAAATTGATGACAAAAAAGTAGAATGTAGAGACAGAGGAACCTAACATGCAAATTGGGGTTGAAATTATCTAGTCAAGGACGAGGGAACCCTATACTGGATAATACTACTTTTTGGAATCTCTGAACATGTATAGATATGTCACAGTTTTTAGCTTCTTTCCTACCAAACTCAACTTTGGAACTTCATTTGTTGATGGATAATTCTTCTTGCCCTAATTTGTTCAAGTAGGATTCTTGAATGCTTGGTCTTGCTATTAGGTCTTCAATCTTCTACCAAATTCACTCCAAATCTATCACCTGCAAGAATAAAATGAGAGATAGGGTTGTGTTGTATAGGGGCTTGCCTAAGTCAAACCCCGTTTTGGTGCTCACACCTCCACAACAGTTATGACGATGAAAAGAGTGCTTACCCTCATTCAGGTAGAGGCAAATGAATAAAAGCAAGTGATAAATGAAAAATTGTTGCAACTTACCACTCAGATTTGATATCCTTGATGGACTGAAGTCATGATACACATATCAAGCAAGGAATATTTTCTTCTTGATGGATGATCTTGCAAGTGTTAGTACTCACAAAATAAATGAACAATCTTACTCATAAACTTGATGCATTGCTAACATGAACTTGATTGATGAAAATGTTGTAATAGTGTTTCTTATTCTAATCTAGATTAATTTTAGGATGCTCCAATTTTTCAATAATACATTAGGCGTTTACATGGTGAAAAAGACTTATATTTATATGCATTTATTTATTTTCCAAAATAACTATTTTGAAAAACTGACAAATAAATTTGAATTTGCAAACATAAAATCACTGACAATAAAAATATCAAAAATTGGGCCAAAATAGGTTGGTCAAGGGCAGGGGTGCCCTATCTAACAAACTTATTTTGAAATTTCAATTTTTCATTAAATAAATAATTAATTTTAATTCCCAATTTTATTTTGAATTTGTGAAAACGATAATAAAAAAAATAAAAAATATTAGCATAATTAGGTCCAAGCATTTAAGGGAGAGCCAAACATAGTGCAAAATTGTCGAAGTCAAAAATTTACGACACTACAACAATAATTTAAATTATAGCCAAATCCAACTTGCCTACTCAGCCCCTTAAATTGTCACTAGACGAAGCAAATTAATTATCTTTAACCCCTATATAGTTGATAAAATACCTTGAAAACTAATGAAAGTTGTGGTAAGATTCATGATTCACTTTAATGGTCTTTTTACTCCCTGCACACTATGATATCACAAGCAACACAAATTGGAGTTGAAAATAAGTAAATTTTATGATTTTTTAAAAATTTGAATGACTGGAACACATACAAGAGATCGATGCCTACTGTAGGGCCATAGAGTCACAGTAATCCAAATATCAACAAATATCACTTTAGTCTCATCTACTTAGTAATCCCTCATTAAATTATCTAAAACCATATGCAAATACACAAAATCGTTGTTAAAACACATTCATAATAGATTTAGAACTTATCACATTCCTCTAATGATAATGACATACACAACAAATGTGCTGAAGAAAATATTTCAAAATGACATGTTTTTGAGTTCAAATACATATCAATAGACACATAAGACTGAAAATGACATTACAATATCCTTTTTACAGTCAAAATATTCTTTTCCTCCTTACCACTACTTTGCAGCTGGTTTTCTATAAATTTTTCTCTTCAAATATTTTTTTGCTCTGTTCTATTTACACCGTCCCATCCTTAGAATTAAAGAATAATGCCCACTAAAAAAATTATCTGGAAAAACCTCTAAAATGAAACATTGTAGCCACACCTAGATCCATGGTCCAGGTTGAATCTCACCTGAAATAGGCACTTCAAATTGAAGGGTGATCCTCTATAATAACTCCTAGAAGCTGGACGAAGTGGCATCATAAGTGTAGGTAAGTAGAAACAAGGGTTGGTGAGCAATAATAATGTGTAGCAGGTAAAAATTAATTTATGGGATCTATTAGTGTCAAATCAGGCATATGCAATCATTCAACAATAATTTTGGTAACTGAAATCGAATCTATACTAAAAAAATTACGGCCAAGGTCCATTCATGGTGTCACTAAGAAAAATATGACCATTCAAAGATAGTATTAATCAACACCTAGAACTTGATATAGGAGTAGGTGAAAATCAAATGTAAAGCAAAAATAATGAAAATTCAATTGCCCAAATGTCACTAGAGCCATATGTACATTGAAATAAAGCTTTGCATGAAAATAAACTCCATCAGGTCATATAGGAAACAAACCTCTAAGCAGATATGTTCATATTGGGCCTTTGTCCAATTCACTTACCTTTCTCTACATCATATTCTTGTTTCCCCTTAGGCTTTTACAAAAGATCAACCTCCATGTCATAGTTTACATACTCAGAATCGAAGAGTACTCGGAAAGCCCAAAAATTTTGACTCAGGAAAAACTCGAGAAATACTCGGCAAATGTGTGTGGATATTTATGTATGTGTATACTCAAGACTACATTTTGCACACATACATATCTATAAACATACACAGGATGCCAAGTTTACATGCATATACCACACAAACATATTTATACACACTCAAACTTGCCAAGTTTGTGGATTTTTTGTGAGCTACTGGCGATTACTCGATAATTTGGCAGGAGAAAATCCATCTGCATACTGCCCAAGAGTAAAAGCAGAAATTACTCGACATGCAAATTTTTTGGAGATTACTTGGCTACTCGGAGACTAATTAGAGAGTATGTAATCTATGCTCCATGTGAACCACAGGGGAATTCGCTTGCTATTAGACATCAAAAATTTGGCTGCTAAGTGAACATTCCAGGAAGTTGGTTGCCATTATGTCCCTTATGGAAAGAACGAAGTGAACCCACAAATTGCAGAAAAAAATTTGGTTTGATGAAAAGTTTTACCAATGACGTCAGCAAGATAGGATGATAATCATCAAGGTATGACGGAAGATTTATAGACAAAGGCATCATAACCAAATAGATAACTTTGGGAATGAAAGTATAGATGAATAGGAAAAGTCTACCAAAGGAATCACACAATAAAATGGAAGTGAACCAAACAAAAACATTGAGAAGTTCACTTAGAAAATCCCATAAAAGGAAGATGGCATCATCAGGGGTGGATGTAGCAAGATAGACTCCATTTGCTTGTAAAGACTTTACTTAGCCAATTTTTGAAGTCATCTACATCTATGAGGAACCCATCAGCAAGTGGAAATGTAGAAAATTCAAGTGAACCAAATAGATATTTAAACATGTAGTTCAAGCATTGAGAATCCACAAACCCAAAGATACAAAAATATCCAGTTAAACCAAAAACTGAGAGAAAAAGCAATTGAACTAGACACATGGATGAAAGGGGGATTTCAGTAAGCCATTGGATTTTTGCAAACACTACACATAGCCATGAATCAATAATTGAACTGACATTTGCGAGAAAATACAGTCAGATTGCACTATGCAAGAAAAGACATCTAAACTGTACTTGGGCCAGAAGGAAGGGGAATTTCCTACAAAGGCATAACTTTTTCCCCTTAGTAAATTTCACAAAATTGTAAACAATAATTGAGTCTAACTTCTCATGCTCTACCCAAATGTGCTAAGAAATTTGACAGAAGAATACCCAGATTAGATATCTCAAATTAGTTATTAGTAGATGGGAAATGAAAGGGGACCTCAGAGACACATAAAAGGGAAGGACCTAAGAAAAAAAAGATAATAGGAAATTGAGTCCCAACAATGACTCTAGTTGGGGATGCATGCTTCTTGTAAGCACAACAAGAATCTAGATCTCTGGGCAGACCACAAAACTTTGGCAACTACAACAAAATACCATCTCGACCAAACTAGAATCAAGACTACTTGAAGACATATCAAAATATGGAAGATTTAGCATTTAACTCATCAACCAAAACTTTTTGAGCTTCATTACTTATGAAAAGTAATGCTTTAGATGTTGGCCATACACAAGCAACTCCATCAACTCTCTTTTAGAATTCATGAGACAGTATACATTGAACTCATACCTCTCAATGATTCCATAAGATCCAAGCCATAAGGGGTCAAAATTTTTATGCTTTCCCTTATCCTCAGATTTATCATTTCACAACAAAACCACATCACCAACCTAGAAATCCCTTGGTGACACCTTTTTTATCATGAAAATTCTTCATGATCTACTTACTTTGAATACTCTTATAATGAGATGCTCTTCATTGCTCATCCAACTTAGTTAATTCCATGACCTTGAGGGAAATTACATCACATTGGTCAACATCTATATCCTACAACAATTGATATACAAGCAACTTCAAATTGATAGGCATGCTAACTTTTGTTTCATACACTAGCTCAAATGGGTTATGCCTAATGATTTCTTTGCATCAACTCTATCAACCCATAAATAATACTAGAGCTTGTCATCCCATCTCTTCTTGTTTTGATGCAAGGTCCTTTTGATGATCTTTATTAGGCTCTGATTACTAGATTTAGGCTATATGTTACTCTATGGGTGGTAAGGGGAGAATGCACTAGGTCAATACCAAACTTAAAACACATAGTTTGAATATACTTTGACTTTAAGCACATAGCATTATAAAAAATTATCCTATTTGGAACTCTAAATCTAGTTATAGTTTTGTTGATCAAGAAATCAATCACCACTTTAGATGTTGCATTGAGTTGGGAAAACCTCAACCCTTTTAGTAAAGAAATGCATGGCTACTATAATCCACTTAAATCCATTACTAAACTTTTCTTATATTTCTCCAATAAAATAAATCCCCCACTACTGAAAAGGGTCCTCAACTAATAAAGACAACAAAGAAAGAGCACCATCAAATTTTAACTTTCCTGAGAATCGTTGATAAGAATCACACTTTCTAATCATCTTTATAAAATCATTGAACAATGTAGGCCAACAAAAACCTAATCTCAATATTTTATATGCAATGGTCTTGGATTTGAAATATCCATTGCATACACCATGGTGACATTCCTTCATTACTTCATCAAAGTGCTTGTTGTCTAAGAATTTGAGAAAAAATCCTTCATGATTCCTCCACATCAACTCACCTTGGATTGACACATACCTTTGTGACTATAGTTTGAGGGTCCTTTGATTCTCACTCACAAAAAGTTTGAACAATTCATTTTTACTAGATAAAAATGATGTCCTTGTACCATGGATCATCACACAAAACACATCCAACAGTAGCACCAACACTTGCCACATTTACTTATGTTTCCTTTGAGTTGGAGTTAGCCATCAACTTGGCCAGGCCTTAGCCTCTAACCAATTTGGTGATATGAATTTCCATGTCACATTCTTGTATTTTATTTACCTAGTGACACCTTTTACCTGAAGCTTCATGTTGCATGAAAATATCTTTCACAACTAGGTGTGGCATATATTCAATTATTTGTCACCCACAAGGTATATACATAAAATTATTCACCTCTAACTCAATTATAAGCATGCTTTCCATTATTGAATACTTCAATTTTGCTACTTGTAGTTATCTACTAAAGAAAGAGACTGTTTGTTCATATCCATCTTTATTCTTTTGCAACAACACAACAATAATAGTATAAAATGAAGTAAAACAAAAAAGTTGGAGAGGATAAGAAAAATATGGACTTACCAATATAGGGACCTTAGATATTGCTTGCTTGATACCCCTAAATTCTTCAACTAGTTATGCATTCCATTCAATTGATTTTCCTTTCTTAAGAATCTTTAATATGGCTTTGGTCTTCTCAGCAAAGATAGAAACAAATCTCCTCACAAAGATAATCTAACCAAAGAAGGATTAAATTCCTTTGATAGACTTGGGTTGGGGATAAGGTTGATGGCCTTAACCCTTTTGAGGTCTATTATTACCCCATCCTTTGACATATTGTGTCCCAAAATTTTACCTTCCTCAACACCAAACTTACACCTTTCAAGATTTAGAGAGATCCCCTCCTCTAAGAATCTTTTAAAAATTAACTCTAGGCGTTTGTAATGTTCACATCTCACCTTTGAAAATGTAGTCAGGTCATCTTGGTAACTTCCATGATCCACTCAATAAGACCAATAAAATTTATGTCCATTGCTCTTTGAAAATTTGACCTTGTGTTCTTAAACCAAATGGATCCTTACACACACATATGTGTCCCATGGAGTAGTGAATACCATCTTGTTGCATTCAGACTCTTTCATAACCACTTTTTTTTAGCCTAAAAGCCCATCCATCATGGACACTAATTTTGATCCTATAACTTGTTGCAATAAATAGTCCATGCTTGGAAGCAAATAGTTATCTTTGAGGGATTTAAGGTTAAGATTCATGAAGTCAACACACAAACTTATCTCCTCACTCTTTTTTCTTACCACGACAAATATGCATTTCTTTGATTTTGCATCAAGCTTGGTTCTATTTTCAAAATCTACATGTGCAAATGCTTCACAATCGAAGGTTTTGAGAAAAGAATAACTCACCTTCTTACTTATCCATGCTTCCTCTAGAATACCTCACCCAAAGGATTAGAAGAACCTCTATTAATTAAATAAACAATAGTGTTTATAGCCTTTGCCCACATATTTAAAGTGGGCCCAGCATGCAATCTCATACTACTTGCTTGCTCCATAATTGTCCTATTCGTGCACTCAACCACTCCATTTTTTTGTCGAGTCCTTGGAACCATTTTCTACCTATGAATACCATTAGAGGAACAATGATCTTCAAACTCTTTGCTGCAATACTCACAACCATTATCAAATCTGATACATTTCAACATTTTACCCATCTCATTCTCAACCAAGCTTCTCCATTTTTTAATAGTTTCAAATACATCATATTTTTGCCGAAGGAAATAAATCCATACCTTCCTTGTTGTATCATCAAAAAAAGACATAATATTGAGAGCCACTGAGAGAAGATACCTAAGCTAGTCCCCATACACCTATATGCACAAGCTCCAATTTCTCATCTTTCTTTTGCTTTCCATCCTTGAGAAAAATCTCTTTTGTTTACCATACACACAACTTTCACAAAAATCCATATTAACACATTTTAGACTTGATAAAACATTCTTTGAATGAAGTACTTTCATACCTTTTGCACTCATATGCCCAAGTCTATTATGTCACAGTGTTGTTTTTGAACCCACAACAACTGTCTGATTTTTTGCTTGTTGAACTGCAACAACTATTCCTAAACATTGACTTTTATTTGCAACAATTAAAGTAGAAGGAACAGTATGACCTGTACAATGATATAAGGTGCCTACTTTCACACCTTTTGCTACCACTAAGGCACCTTTTGTAACCTTCCAATTTTTATCACTAAATGTAACAACACAACTTTCATCATCTAGTTGCCCTGCAGAAATTAAATTTATGATTAACCTTGGAACATGCCTTACCTCATGTAGTAGCCAATGATTCCCATTCTGCAATTTAATCTTGATTCTACCATTTCCAACAATCTGACAGGATTCGTTATCACCCAAATAAACCAACCCAAAATCCCCTTGGACATAATCAAGAAAATAACCTCTATGGGATGTAGCATGAAATGAAGCCCCTAAATCTAACACCCAAGGATCATCAGCATTATCAAGGGAAAGAATCGAAGCATCCTCATTAGATTTATTACTTACCACATTTGTCTCTTTATTACCTTTTTGTCTCCTTTATTTTTTTGAGACCAACAATCTTTTTTTAATTGACAAAACTTGACACGGTACTGTTGTGCCTATAGCACACACGCCCTGTTCAGAACAGGGACCCTCTCTTTTCGCTTGTGTCGGGTCATTTTTTGTGTCGCCTCATTTTGTGTGCCCCCTATTTTGAGTTCCAAATGGTCAGTGAGCCTTGAAAGAGACATCTTAAATTGACCATATTTTTCGCCCCTCAAATTTTTCTAAGTCCTTGGTCTTTATGGAATCCCACTGGTTGTTTGACTTGGCATTTTGCGGCTGACGTCCATGGGGCCCTTCGGGCCCGCCTTGTCGAGTCTCCCCTCTCGGGTTTCCGTTGCCTTAGCATCATTCAAACGGCTTTCATCTGGAGGCTTTCCACCCATCGGATTTTGGAGCTCTCTTCGTCGTCGATTCATCACCGGACTTTTGGGTGGCAGTCAGCTTGCTTCCGCCCACCTGTCGAAACCCAGGGAACCCGTCATCATCCATCCTCCTGTCGGACTCCACCCTCCCCGCGATTGCTTTTGAAAATCCAACCGATCACCAACCCCGAGCGTTGTCGTACGAACATTAATTGCGGACATTAAATGCTAAAATTCCCTATAAATACCAAGCCAGACCTGTCATTTTCACAAAATTCTTTCACAGGAGTAGTGTCAGAGCCCTTTGCAATCACCGCCTTCGCGCCCAACGAGTGCCACCACCGATCAAACGTGTTCGCCAGCTGATCCTTTCCATGTTTCATTTGGTTCTTAAGGTAGGTTTTCCGTTGCGCGCCCCATATCAAGTTTTCTTTGATTTCTTCAAAAAATTACTAAATTTAAGAAATAAAACCTATGAACTAAGTAGGGGAAATCAACATGCACCAAACCCACATGATAAAATCCTGATAAACTTTGAAAATCACCCGCACAGCACCCGTAGAACCTGGTCCTCCCGACGTCATTCTTCAAGCCAGAGCATTCATCCTCTCCGAACCCGTGAGCTCCCATTGTCGTTGTCATTGTTCAAAAATTGATTGAAGCTCAAACAACGAACCCTTTGTTCAGGTTTGCCTTCGCGGGGGAACCCCGTTCTTTCACTCTTGTCGAGAAGTTTGCTAGTTGAAGGAGTGTCACCGAACCGTTTAGGTTCGCGCCTCTGAGGCTCCGTCCTCGGGGCATCACTTATGACCTAGCATCCCAAACAACCTTTTGATCCTTGCATTCTGGCCTTCGGACCCCGCCCGGTTGGTTTCCCATTCGATGCTATTTCACCAAAGCGACTAAGTTCGAGCTCGATGCAGGTTCCTCCCTATAGATTTCCGCTTTCAGAGTTTTGTTTGTGGTTTGCCTTTTTAAAACTACCTTTGTGGCCCATCCTCCCGCTCGCTGGATCCCTTGTCTTCGCTCGACGTTTGAGAAGTTTGTGACAAGTTTGCAAGGGTGAGATCCACCATGCTTCTCAGGCTCGCCAACGTGGGCCTCCATCTGCTCTCAGTCGTTGTCCCCTCGTCGTTCCAAACGGTCGCTTGGTGTCATCCATCCACCCACCGGGTCCTGCCCCAAAGAATGTCGTATGTGTTAAACATGCACTAAAATGACTAAGTTTTAAGCTCTGTGGGCCAAGTCCTGTGGACCTCCGCCTGTGGGACTCCACTTGACATTTGTCATTCCCACCATCCTTCAGCCCCTGTCTTCTCGCGCCACGGAACTTGATGTTCTATTTGCCAAACTAAAGCAAAACAAACAAAGTGGGGGATTGTCAGCCATGGCCATCTGCAGGCCCGATTTTGTAGGTGTCCTTTGTTGTATCTTCGTTCGACCTCCATCATTTAGAATGACAATCATCTGACAGCTTTCCAACTCTTTAGACCCAAAGTGCCTAAGTAACAAATCAGTGATGCCACTGTCCTTCGGAGCTCCGGGTCCCGCCCATCGGAACTCCGCCCCTAAAATGATGTCCTACCAGAGCCGTCCTAACGGCAAACACTAAACAGCCAAGTCTCCTCCTGGCTCCGATTGCCCAAAAGGGAATTCAAATGCCCTCCACTCATCAAACTGACTTCGACCCACATGTCAAAATAGGGCATTCTCTTCAATGGATCCTTCAAATTGATCAAACATGAAGGCGGGTCGGGACAGGCGGACCGTTGTGCCCTGAATGTCGTCCCTCCTGCAACTCCTCCAAAACTACCAACAACCCTGGGAGGTCCAACCCTTGGGGCCCGAATTGTTCAAACTCCCTACTGCAAAATAATGATATGTTAAGATTTTGGAATGATGATTTATTCAATCAATGCCGCATTGCAGAGATTTGGGCTAACATTTCTGTGTTTTCATGGTTGATTGTGCTCACCTCCCTTTTGCCCGCAGGATATATGGACTCAAGTGCAGGACCCTCGGGAGCAGCCGCGGAGAAAGATAAAGGGAAGAAGGTTGCAAAGGCACCTCAGGGCAAGGAAGACAAAGACCGAATGAAGTACAAGTTCCAAGGGGAGCCCCTTAACTCCAAGGTCCTCATTGCATGGAAAGATATCTCAAATACCAATCTAGGGCACAGATACAAATGAATTCAAGCAAAGGGCCAGGCTCAATCCTAAAACGGAGAACACTAGGAAAATCAAAAGTAGTGGATTGGCCAAGGCTGCAGGATTCCCGCCAACCCTCATTGCCCCCGAACTTGTGATGGCTTGCAGGGAGGCATATTAGGAGGAAACCAGAACGATAGTGGACAAGGATGGAAACATATTGGCTGACTTGTCCGCCAGATCAATAGGAAACACTTTTCATATCCCTACCTTCAGCCAAATGGAACAAACACCTAAGGAGTACGACAAACAAATGTGGGATCAAGATCCCCTTAAATGCAAAAAGATTATCGATCAATACTGGTTGAAGGAGAAGAGGGGTAGCGCTAACAAAGTACCCCATGAACTTTTTCGGAGTGACTTTTTCGAAGATTACCATGACTTGGTAACTCTTCTAAGCAGAGTTATGGGCCTCCCAACCACGGCTTAATTCCAGGAGTGGATGTTGTACTTTATTGAGGAGATCATCCGAGGAAATGATAAATTCTATTGGGCTGGAATGATCAGTGACTGCTTGCATGAGCAATTTGTGGCAATCAACAAAACATCCAAGTTCTTTATGACATCATATCTTGTGTACTTGCTCGCTGACCGTGCCCAATACAGGGGTCTATTTGTAGTGCCGAATCCAAATCCGCAAACATAATTGACAGTATACAACAAATACCCTCAATTGCAGTATAAGAAATTCAAGAAGGATTATTGCAAGGTCAATGATGCTTTCACAAGTTATATCATCAAATTGCTTTCATTCATAGTGCCCATGCTTTCATTCGCCGGTTCACTTTCTTGTTCATACAGTTCCCAAAATTTACTTATATCCGAGCTAAAGGATTCTCTGACAAACCGTACAAATTTCCATGGTACCCAAACGATCAGATAATATTGCTTGAACTTTCACAGCAGCTACGACAGGAACACGCTCTCTTGAGCAGTAAACATAAGGCAGGGATTCCCTATCCTCTTTCCTTCAGTCGGGGGCAGTATGAACTCCACACCTCTCAATGTGTTGATCACTCAGAGAAGGAGCTTGCGGAGTACAACCTCAAATTCCATATTGCCCGACCACGGATGGATCCCTATGGTAAATTGAAGAAGATGGTCGCGACCGAATATGCCCACTTGCATAACATTGAAGACTTTTGGGCCAATTGCAAGGACGACAAGGAGGTTCATATGCAACAGTACATGTGCATGACGGCCTACTTCATCAAGGTGGTCAAGTTGTTCCCAGTACCTGAGCAGGTGGTTGAAGAGGAAAGCACAATAATGGACCCGAGATATGACGTCTTCGCCAACTTGTTGCTACCAACAATAGATTGGAACTAAGAGGAGGTCAATGACCTCAATATTATCACAAAACCCGTAGAGGCAAGAACCAAGCAATGGGTTGATGGGAAAATTGCTCAGTTGAAGCGGCAAGAAGTAGAGCTAACATTTGTAAAACCCGAGAATCCACACGAGGCTGAGGCTAACAGTGTCGCTGTTGATGTTACCTCGAAAAGGGAAACCTCGACATATTCCCCAAATACAAGGTCAAAGAAAAGAAAGGAGGCGGCTAAGCATTAGCCTCAATCTAAAGAATCATCAGGAAAGGCCCCGGAGATCGACACTGCAAAGAAGTCAAGAAAGTCGGGCAGTTTCACGAGAATGCCCAATAATCAAGAAGACCCGCTCCATGAGGGAGAGGAGCAATCGAAATCCCCACCTATTACATCTGTTGACCCAGCTGCAACCATCGCCGTTGTCACTCCCTTGCCTATTGCACATAGATCGGTTGCCTCCTCTTCGCCCACGGTGGACATCTCTGTTCACCTCACCTCTACCTCTCCCGTAGCACAAGTCATAACTGTGGACTCTTCTTCCGCCACTACGTCCCCGCTCTCTTCCTCATCCATGTCCCCATCGTTGTCTCTTCCGACAACCACTACAACACCCATAATGCTTGTTCTCACCCTTCCAAAATCGTTCACTAAATATATGCAAAACATGCCATCAGAGCTTTCTGGTATGTTCGCAAACCCCGTAATGCAGGTCGCTCTTGCTCACGCCATAGCTGCTCTCTTGTCCCTCCTCCTCCTACCGAGCCCCCTTAATGGAGGCTACAATGCAAATTTCAGAAGAATTGGACAGGAAATAGAGGGAGACAGCCAGGAGATTGGAGGAAGATACAAACGATTATCATGAGCATCCTATATTCGAACATCATGTCATTGACGAGGTCATCTATGAATCCTCTGAGGAGGATGAGGAAGAGCTGGGCACTAAATATATCGTGGAGACCATCGATCCAAAACTCGAGGAAGAGATAGCGCAACAACTTAAGGATGGCGGGGAGGAAGTCGAAATACAACCCACTACAGAGGAAGGAAATATTGATGAAGAAATGGAGGACATTGAGCCTCCAACAAAGGAACATGATCAAGGCCCCAAACTGGATGAAGAGGTGCCCCTTTCTGAAGAGCAAAAGGAGGAAGAAAAAGAAAAGGATGAGGAGGGTAAGCCTAAGGAGGAGACTGAAGTAAGAAGGAGCCCAGAATCAGAGCATCATGAGGAACACGGGCTTGAGCAAGAAGAAGAAGAAAAGACTTCTGAGAAAGAGGATAGCCTCCAAAAGCATGAGGTTGTTGAATCCCCAAAAAAAGTGATGGTAGTTATACATGATTCAGATGAAGAAGAAGGGGATAGGCTAGAGCAAGAGACCTCGGGCACCAAAACATTGCAAATGCAGCACACTCGTGAGGAAGAAGGTGATCACGAATCACCAAAAGGGGAGGCTCAGTTGCCCGAGTGGCTCGGAAAGCAACTGCAAAAGAAAGCTCCACCCACAATGGATCCTAAGGCAAGGCTAGAGGCCATCCTGGCTCGAGTGCAAGTTAGCACCAAGAAGAAAGAGAAGAAGCTGAAGGTTAGATCTCAACTGGCCATGGACGCCTCGGGATCAAGGACAGTACAAATTGCCACCTCGGTAATGAGTGAGGGAGGGGTGAGCTATAATATTTCTACCATCAACCTTGGCACAGCGACATGGGAACAAAAGATTGATCATTTCCAAGGATCTATTGCCACCATTGTGCATCAAATGAACAAAGATAAGACCTCTAAGGAGGAGCTGAAGGCATAGGTGGCAGATCTGACCGCATACATTCAGCAATGGTCCTCGGTGGATGAGCTCCCAACCACATCAACGGCTCCCCCATTGCTGCTATCTGAGGAGCATATCAATAAACTGGAAAAGAGAAAGAATTGGACTAAGGCCATTGAAGATTGGTTCCGACAAGTCCTTTACAACGGAAACATGGGCATCAGACATGCAATCAGAACAACAAATAAGTTCATGGAAGTACTTAGGGTGTTGGAAGGCACAAGGAAGTTTTGCACTGATTATCCCAACTTGTATAGAATCACGTACCCCAAACTCAAGGCTATCCTCAGGATACCGGACAAATTCTAGGAAAAGGAGTTAAATCTGGTGAAGGATGACCAATGGCTCGTGGAAACGTTGAAGCTAAGCCTGGATCACCGAAAGGAGGTGCTAGAGTAGGTGTTCCATGAGGTGGAAATGGAGATTGATTGGGCTAAAGAGGTATGGGCAGACTATATCGAATATCTAAAGTTGTTGACAGATCTTGATGTGCCTGCAAGCGAGCTAGATGTGGATAAGTTGGAACCATATTTCCAAAAGAAGTTGGAAAGCGGGGCCGTGGACACATTAACGGTGGAATTCATGGGGTTCGTCGCACGGGTCTTCTCTCAGTCCAAGTAGGTAATGAAGAATACTCCCAAGTATGAAAAAGACTGGGATACCCTCACCAACAATCAAGAAGGTTGAACTTTCGGGTACTCCAGTCTAATATCATGGAATGGAACAAGCTTCAGGCGTTGATCCTGAAGTTTATAGAATATTCCACTATTAAGAAAAGTGAAGGCAATCCTGTTATTGACGGTGAGTTCCTCACAAGGTAGCTACAACAAAAGGGAAAACAACAATCTACTAGAAGACGAGATGCTACAGTGCTGCCACATGAGGACAAAATAAGGAAAGGGACAAGAATGTAATTTTAAATTGTAAAATATTTGGGGGTAGGTGAAACCCTAGTGTAAAGTGAATCCTGGCCACACAATGCAAATTAATCTTGGCCACTCATTTTTCTTTTTGAAAACTATAAATAGGGGTCTCCTCTCATTTTTAAAGAGTGTGTTGTTGTAAAGGCATGCTGCATAAATATTAATAGTTCATTGGTTTTTGGTGGACTCTTGAGTTTCTATTGCATGTTGCATGGTTCATCTCCCATAGTTAGCTAATTTAGAAAGATTTACTTTGTTGTTTAGAATGTTTTAGTTTGTTTTTGATAGAGTAGTTGATGTTGTTCAATGATTGTGTAGCATTCTACTGTGTTGATGCCTTTCTTGTCCATACTTTTGGTTGTTTACTGATGGTAGATAGCTGTGTAAAGTTAGTCTGGGCATAAACTAAAAGTTGCTCCAAACTTCTATCTTTTGTTCATGCATGTTTATGATAAATGAATGGTTGAATATTTGCAATCCTTAGAAACCTGCACAAGTTTCATGATACTATGAGTTTATTTGGTTAAGTGAAATTTTGTTTTAAGGAAGTTGTCTGCAATAGAACCCTCCATGATCATTGTTCATTGCTAATTTTAGATCCGGGAACTCCTTCCTTTTCTTGCCCTTTTTCTTTTCTTTTAATAAACAACCTATGCTAAGGTTCATTACACATTGTAAAGCCAAATTTCAAGATAAGATAGGAGTTTAAGATTGTTGTTCGAACTTGCAGCAAATTACATACTAACTTCCCATCTCAAGAAATCCATCCTAAGATCCAACTTCTTTCCAGCCCAACTTCCATAAGTCTGCCTTGTGATTACTAGCAAAATCACATTTAAAACATTGAGATATTTCGTGCAACTCATTGTTGGAGATTTCCTTTCAAGAGAGGTGATGCTCCCATGTGTTACCTGTGTTGAGGAAGTGCATAAAAAACACATCAACAAGTACCAACAATCCTTCTTCTTTTTGGATTGGGACCTCTTGTCCTTTGATTTTCCTCGTGACTTCCCACAACCTCCAAAATTCTTTCCTCTCCTTTGTTCTGCCCCTTCTTTCTACATTCAAAACACTGCCTAATATGGATGAACCACCTGAGTTTTTCCTATGAATTCCCTCACTCAAAATAACACCAATAACATCATCAAATTTCAGCATATTCGAACCAAAAACAAAATTACTAACCGTCATTACCAAGCTATTCCAACTTTCAGGCAAACACAAAATCAAAAGAGCTCAAACTTCATCAAAGTTTACATTTACAGAAGTTAATTGACTAGTAACCGTATTAAACTCATTTAAATGATCAGCAATTGACCCATCTTCTACCATTTTCATATTAAATAAACATTTTGTAAAAAATACTTTAATCGAAGCGGAAGGTTTTTCATCTAACTTTGTCAAGGTCTACATCAAATTTTTTGTTGTCTTTTCTATTGAAATATTAAACGCCACTGATTGTGTTAGGCATAAACAAATACTACCAAGTGCCTTTCTGTCCAGAATATCCCAATCCTCATCAAACATTGCTAACGATTTCTTGGCTTTCCTTTCCAATGGTCGCCATAAATCCTTCTGATAGAAATAGTCCTCCATCTGCATCTTCCATAACTAATAGTTCTGCCCATTAAATTTGTCTGCTTTCAACTTACCCTCGTTTGCCATTACTCCCACTCAACCGTGAGACTCCCACTCAGCTGTGAGACCTTCCTACAAAGGATAACTCAACACAACCCGCTCAGATACCACTTTTTAGGGATTGGAGGCAATAAATTATCAATTTATAATGCAGAAAAATATGAAAACACATTAGATTTATAAAACCCAAAAAAAAGGACAGCAAGAAGACAAGACAAATTTAACGTGGTTCACCCAAATTCGGGCTACATCCACCAACAAGAAGGTCCAATATGTATTAATCTCCCAACAAATAACCTTTACAATGACATGCAAAGACATGCAACAATTTGCAGCAACGTTTTTCCACTGCTGATTTTTACACAACCTTTGTTGCATGTACCCAAGACACTTCTTGTGTTTTTCGAGACATCACTGTGATTTTATACTAACGTTTTTCACAACCTACTGCCCTCCAAACTCTAATCTAAGTATTGGAATATATTCTCACGCATGTCCCATTAATTACAAATGAAGTGTGGCCATTGGTTTTGTCTCATGCACCCAATAACACGTTTTCTTTGTGTGGTTATCATAACTAAGTGCAACTATCTTTTAATTTTATATTATATAATTGTAACTGATCACTTCCAACATTTACTATTTGTTTGTAACCACACTTTTAAATACAAGTGCAACATAAATATTTAATAAGTGCAGCAAATTTAAATAAAATAATACGAAGATTTTGTGTTCGAGTATGATTTGTCTCCATAACATAACAATCTTCTCCTTATTCTTCTTTCGTCTTTCAGACTGTACGTAATCCCACCACATTGTAATGTGGCCTTTGAGCCTTGTACAGGCAAACTTAACTTTCCTTTCTTCTGCAACTCCTTCATACTCAAAATATTTGTCCAAATCATTGATCCAATCAATGAGTTCTTCCCCATTTAAGCTTCTAGAATAAGTAGGGACCTCTATTTTTGGTTTGGCTCCCACACTCATAACATCAATTATCAATATTTCTACTCCTTTTGGTTCTTCTTGAACTTCATCATCAGTTTGTGGTTGCTCTTCTTCCTCAACTTCGCTAGCATCATCAATGAATATTCCTCGTCGTTGTGCCTGCTCCATGGCATCCATCCTTGCTGACAAGTTCTGCAAAAACTCTAAAACTCCTTCATCATGGCCTCTTCGACCACCACCTCAAGCACCTCCTCTTCTCATCCTTCTTGGTGGCATTCTGCCCATTTCCCAATCTTCCAATCTCTTACTGCTCTGATACCAAGATAATGGCAACCTGCTAGGTTAAAGACAACAATGAAAACACTTCGAGAAACAAAAGTCTACAATAAACAACAATGGCAACCTACAAAATGTTACTCAACTGATTAGGCCGATCCTTTGCAAAAGCAACAAGAACATTGGCAAATCTCATTCCTTACACACAAGCAATAGAAACAAAGCTTACAAACGATAGTAAAATGAAACATTAACTGGGCATTGATTTATGTGAATGGATTAATCACCAACCGATTTCCCCTCTATTTGGCTTGCTTCTACAACTTCTACAAATCGGGGTTTACCCTAGTCTATCATCCCTCCCTAGCATCACTGCTTCTCTTTCTTGTTCTGCTTTTCCCCAATTGCAACCTCTTTCCTTCTCTTGGTGCAAGAGGTCGAAGTCTCTGTCTCTCTCAAACAGATCGGTTCCTTCCCTAAACTGTCGATCCCTACCAAACTAGCTATATCGACCGATCGAGCCCCTAAAACCGTTTTAACTTCAATAACCATATAGATGCAACAAGAAAGGAAGGTACCAGAATCTTGATACCAAATAGAAATGGCCACATGTCGTAGAGATACAAGCAATCAAAATCTAGCAAAAACCAAAATTGATGGGGAGCAATGCCCTTGCATCAATCTCATATATGGTTTATGTAATGTTTTTAAGGGTTTGTTTCCAAATCATCACACCCATTCATTAAGAGTTGTTTTAATTAATTATTTTGCTTTATTTTTTTCTCAATATTATTCTTTATTTATTTTTCACCCAATAATCCTTTTTTTTACATTGAAAAAAAATTCACTTCCCAAAAATCCAATAACATGACCCTTCGCAAAATCTTCCCACAACTTAGGACATTTGGAATGAACACTCTCATATGAACTAGTTGCCTCAATCCCCCACATCTACTTTTAGTCTTGCATTCAATTGAATTCAAACCACTCCATCGTCACTTATGCTATGAACTCATAGTGACACTACAAGCAATGAAATTTATGATTTAAATCTATTGCATTTACATAATGCAAAAGCTCTAGACACAAGGATTTTCCTTTTGTTTATTGTTTCTTAAAACTTTGTGGTACTTGAGCTAGTACAATGTAAAGGAAAATATTTTTTTCCCAAACTTAATCTGGGCTAATCTAATACAATGTGAACACATAAATATAAATTAATTTAGATTAGTAAAAATTATAGTTGTAGGCATAGTCATTTGTTCCTTCAACCTTCATCAAACAAAGATTTTACTTTTGTTTTTCTTACTTAGATCACAAGAAGCTCATAAGCAAGAGATACACAAAAGTCAAATTAAAATCAGAAAATTAACTACATATTTATACAAATTTACAAATAAACATTTAAAAAAAAATTAAAAAATAAAATATTTCTAAAATAGTAAATAGTCAAAACACTGTTTAGATATTCTTAAAACAATTGTTATAGAACTTTGCATAGTAAAAACAATAGCTAGACATTCCTAAAAACATTTAATAATTTCCTAAGGTATTATTTCTAAAATAGTAAATAGTCAAAATACTGTTTAAATATTCTTAAAACAATTATTATAGAACTCCGTATAGTAAAAACAATAGTTAAACATTCCTAAAAGCATTTAAAATTTCCCAACCTTAGGCTACAAATAATTTACAATTCGCAATATGAATAATAATATTGAATCTTTAAATTGAAAAAAAAAATAGGAATTAGCAATGAAAGTGCAAAACAAACTACGAATTTGTTATGTCTTTTCTTTAAGGCTTGATGAATGCTTCAAATGGCTGATTGATAAAGGCAATTAAATTCCTTCTTTTCCTTTTATTCTTGCTCGATTCAATGACAAAGTGTTAGAATGATTTGGATTGAGGGTGGATACATGAATAATTATAAAATAATAAAAAAAAAGAGTTTGGGGTGTGGGTGAGGCTCATTAACACTTTATGGATAGGATTAGAAAATTAGGCTTTTTATTGAACGTTTTTTAAAAAGAAAAAATTGACTTGTAATGTTACATAGGCCACTAGGACTTCCCGGAGACTCCAATATAGTCAAGGGACTTCTCGTAGTCACCTGGCTATTTCAGAGATGTTGGGGCATCCCCAACAAGCAAGATGTCTTGGAGACATTCCCTACTTTTGTAGAGCCTCTTAGAAATATCCTCACTTCGGTGGTGGTGATGAAGGTGGTGGGGTTGGTGACATTTTGTCCTCATCTCCATCCCTGCATCCTAGGGATGCCCTGATTTTGGAAATGTGGCTTTTTGAGGGGCGGACATGTCCTTATGGAGCTGTGGGTTTTGTTATGCAATCACTACATTACAACCCCCTTGCTGCCATTGTAGTTATGGCTCTTGTCATCATCAAAATCAAATATGGGCCAATGATATACGACTACATAACTGAGTTTAAGATAAACCTAAATTTGTGGTTTACATTGATCTTAATGATTCCAAATACAGAAG
The DNA here is from genome assembly GCA_007115665.2 of Sequoiadendron giganteum. Lineage (NCBI taxonomy): Eukaryota > Viridiplantae > Streptophyta > Pinopsida > Cupressales > Cupressaceae > Sequoiadendron > Sequoiadendron giganteum. The sequence continues at coordinate 631,159,745 of CM021107.1, forward strand.
TGACAATCACAAAGGCTAAGGTGAGTAAGCCTGCTGTAAGACAAATTTTGGAGGTCCACTTCAAATTGAAACATACTATTAACAGGACCTAACATTAATTTCCACAAAGATTACATTTACAATACCACCTGTGGTATCGGAGTTTTGAACGCTTCTGTTTTGCATTGCCAAGATCATTATTGCTATTGTCTCTTTTCCTCGGCCTCAGCCTTGGCTTCTCATTGACTTCCATACCATGAATTGATGTGGCTATATGGGAAGAATTGCTAATATTTTCTAAATTACTTTTCTCCATGTTCTGTATTTCTTTGTACTTCTGACAGTATGGTTCTAGTATTTCCACCTTTGATAATTGAACCCTTTCATTATTCACAAGGATCCAGATTGAATTTGTCCACTTCCGGTTAGCACCATGGCCAGCATGCGTCTTAAAAGCCACAGGTGACATTGGTTTACCTATTAAAGAAAAGGACACAGTCAACAATTTATAGCTAATATACCCGAATACTATTCCAAAGCTTCCATGACTCTACAAAAAGGTAAGGCTAAAACATAAAGAAAGAGCAGTTTGATAAAACACACAATACACCATCTAAACCATGGAAAAAAATTACTTTTGACACTCAAATACCAATGGTATCAATTCAGAAACTTTTTTGCAAAACAAACCAGATTTTATGACAATGAATACAATGAGGAAAATCATATCAACATATTTTTTTCCAAATAGCATACATCTTAATTTAATTGTAAAAGAGAAAACACCATGCTTATAAAGATAATAAATACAAACTACTTTAAAATTGAACAATATCATATTTAATTGAAATATAGGTTGGTGCTCGAGCCTCAATACATGTCATTCAATTAAAATGAAAAGCAATAAAAGAATTTACTGTTCACCAAGATCACAGTCGTTTTCAGATATGTGCTGTAATTTGCAATGCAAAGGCATTCATGATTTCAGAGTCAACTCCACTGGAGCGCATGTAGGCAATTTGGCAGTTGCTAGTTTTTTGTCTTTGTTGGGATTGTGAGGCAACGCAGTTTTCTAAGTTAAGGGAAACTCCACTAGACCAGAGGCAATTATTTTATGATTTATTTTCTGTTGGATGTAGTTTGTGCGTATAATAAATTTCCTGTCCTTGGGTTAAAACTTAAAATGGTCCCTAAATACTTCCCCTATCAATGCTTATCGTCAAGTGTCATGTAAAAACAAGTTACAAGGCACTACACCATTATTTCCAATCATTTCCTTTTCACATTGCTGAAAAAGGGGACAGGATTGTCCACCAAGATTAGATTTTTTCCTGATGTTATGAATACCTTTTATTCCCTGGAAGACAGGTTTTCAGATAGGGATTTTAACTTCATTTGTTTGGTTGATGTCCCCATTCAACTGCTTACTTTTACCATTTTATGTTCCTGATAGGTTGTTCTTGAAAGAGATTGTTTTCCAAACAGCTAACCGTCAATGCTCACTCTCACAAGTTTGAAAGTAAGATGATTCCTAATTATCCCATGAACTTGACATTGTCAAACTTTGTCCATGCTACAAAAGAGTCTATGGACTTAGCCTCACATGCTTTGTCAAGAGAACCTTTCAGGTGGTTTGACAAGGAAGATTAATTAAGGATATTGACTCATTTAGAAGTTAAGGAAAGGAGGCGATTAATGATTTTGAAAGGAAAGCATCAAGCATTTGGGTAATTGGTTTAACCAATTCCACATGTTAATATCCTCATAATAAGACCAAAGGCTCTTATTCAACTCACTTCTTCTATGAGATCAATTCCTGTTTCTATTGTTGCACAAAAATGTTGTTTCATTTGATTTTCCATACACACTTATTGGTAAGGGTAAGGGTAATTAGTACCCTTTTTTATGGAGCCTGTATACAACTCCTCAAAATAGATATAACTAAACATTAATATAAAGAACGTACAATATTGACACAGGTAGATAAAGATTGTATACCTCATTGGCTGTGGTTTGATGTTCAATGGGTCCTTTTTTTGGTATTGAATGAAGCTGAAATAAAAGATACAAATAGAAAAAAAACAGTCCAACAAAGGGACTGAGAAGGAAAGAACTAAAAACAACAATTCAAACAACAACATACAAACCCATCTGTACTTTTACAAACACAATAACCCAGCTGTGACTAGGCAGCCAGCAGAACAGTGTATAACACAAGTAACAATAGCAGCAACACAAAATAAAACAGTCCTTGGCACTGCTTAATAACCAGCACAACAAAGAGAAAAGAGATTGGCTTCGATGTGTTGATCTCCATCTAAAGGGTTAGATTGACCAAGATCCAGTGGAAATGTTAGCAGAAAACAAAAGATAAGGACAGATGCATAAACTAGGGCAACTTCAATTATTACAAAATATTTCTAGCAAAAAAGGATAGTGACCTTGTGAGCATATTCTGAATGTTTGTTCTATTGAAAGCTGGACATTGGAAAGCATAAGTAGAGCAAAGAATGTGAGATATTAACTTACAATTGCTTCCGTAGGAATGACTAAATGGTATCCCATTTATATAATTTCCATACTAGGATGAGGCAAAGTTGGTTGCAGTTGAAATTAGAATAGGAATAGATTGGAGAGCCAAACTACGAAGTTTCTGTCAACAACATCTTAAAGAGAAGCCTTGTTGATAGTGTCAAGTCATCTCACAAAAGGAAAATATCCTGCTCTAAGGGGACTTGACCAGGCATAGTCCCAAAAACAGTTGAGAATTGGATAGGAATGATAAGAAAAGCTTTGTTACCGAGTATGCAGAACAGAAACCCAACACTTGGCCTGAACATAAAATTTTGGTTTGGGTCCAAGCCCCAGTACTCCTTGGGCATGCTCAAAGTGCTACCTGGGTAACTCAGGTATGCCTAGGTCTACCTAAGGGGTACCCAAGGTGTGCCCTGTCATACCCACAAGGACCCCACTGAGGAAAATGTATTTAAATAAAAAGCATGCCTTTGACCCGGGATTATTATTCTTCCGGCCTGCCTTGAAGTCCAAATACTGCCTACCACTACTGCTGAGCCCTTTCTTTATCTGGTTTTCTCTGTTAAAGTGATTTTCTGAAGGCTTCAAGGTAAAAGTAAAATTTATTTCTAATATCAAAATGATTTTATTGCATTAATTAAAAGAATATTGACAAGGGTAGTGTTTCCATGTGCGAGTGAGAAAATAGGTGAAGGCAGAAATAGAACAATTATTTTCTTATTATTCCAATTATTCTTTGTTTGATTACTTTATAAAACAATTTCTAATTTATTAATATTATTTTTTATAGATTTATTACAAATAAATATTGTTGTACCCATAGTAAATTTTTGCTTCAATAAGGCATTTTGCTTAAAATAATCTAAATCATGCAAAATTGTTGTCAAAAGTATATTTTAGGTCAAACAAAATATAGGGTTTTTGTGGGTTTATGTCAAGAAAGATACTTGCAAATTTCTGAAAATTTGAAAATTAGGGTTTCAAACCCTTGTTTTTAGGAAAACCCTAAAAAATAGGACCTTTCCAGAAATGATTGAAAATGATTTTGATAGGATAATTTTACTTCACGATCACACTAGTCAAGTCAAAATAATCAAAAAGTTTGTTTTACTCTGGCGAGTCTATTTTCATTTTTCAGGAAGAAAGCTAGGACCTCCGCAGCCATTAATGGTAGAATGGCTAGTACCAAGTGGTGAAATCTAAGCCTCAAAAGCTTCAACAAAGAATCCATGGCGAAAATGCTTAAAAATATGGTCTGCGACGGAGGGGATTTTCAAAAGTGAAAAATGCTGAAAATTGACTAAGTCTGGAAAATGCACGCCTTGCTACCAAGGAGGTTGTACAGTTGAATGCCTTAGTCATTTTCCCAATGCCCATACACGCAGCATGATGAAGGTGATTGCTAAGTGAACCACCAAAAACATATACAAACAAGGGAAAGAGGATTCCCCAATGAGCTTCTAGGGTTTTTCACCCTAGAAGCTAACTTTTGGATGGATGTAGCTCTCTTTCACCTAATAATATGTTTGGAGTTCATTCAAAGGGGGTTAGGGGCTTAATGTGAGTGTGTGATTTTTCCCTAAATGTAATGAACATAAAATGTAAACTAACTATGGAATACAAACTACTGAAATCTAAGTGTTGGATAACACACCATGATATGCGAACATATACAAAATGGCCTAATAATATACACTAAACTATACAAAAATGAAAGAGTTAGAATGTGTGTACCTGGGAATAGAAAAAGGATCCAATGGAGGTCTGGAATGCTGATGAAAATGTTGCAAAAGCCAAGAGGGACACTTGTGCCAATTTAGGCGACCTACTCCCAGAATCCCGAAAATTTGTCCAGAGGCCGTTTCTACCAAATGGGCGTCCAAAAATGTCAAAACCACATAAAGACCTATCCAGAGGGACTAGGTCGCCATTCTTGGCGACTTAGTCCTCTTAAGGATTTTTGGAGTTTCCGAAGAGGAAACGGAAGCCCTAGGTTTGCACCCTGGTTCTTCACAGTTTCCCGCTTCTGAAAATTTGATATTCGGGCTTGAGAGTGATTTTTGGTGGATGATTTAACTTTGCAAGCAAGGAGAGGTCTTCAACAAGTCTTCAAAGCCTTCAATGATCTTCAAAGTACCTGAACCTGCAATCACACAAGAAAAGAAGGAAAAAAAATGTCGATTGTTAGGGATTACGGGTTTGCCTTAGTCAAACCCCTTTTAGGTAACTAAACCAAAATGAATAGAAGCAATGAAATGAAACATGAAACATGAAGTAATGGAGTGAGTTACCTTGCCATGATGAGAGATCTTGTGTTGTTGCAGCAATCAGCCCTTGAATGCTTCAGCAAATGATATCTTGTTGACTTGGAAGGATCAAACCCTAGCTTGCTTGAGGAGTGGATAAGGAGAGAAAAATGTGTGTTGAGAAGAAAAATGGATGATGCATAATGAAGAATTAGGGTTTTGGAGCTTATTTATACAAGTTATGCCCTAATTTGCCTGAAACAACACCACACAAGCCGACCTTAGGGTTTTAGAAACCAAAATCCCGACAAAAATTAACTTAAAATTGAAATTTATGCCACATGGGACTAGGTCGCCCAAGGTGGCGACCTAGTCCACTTGGGCAAATTACATTGTTTTTTGGTAATTAAAATATAATTATTTATGTTTGTCAGGATTGTCTCATGAAAACACACTAAAGTTGGACATGTATGAGGATTAAGGGGTCATTTTGGCATAACAAGAGGTTAATTTGGTGATGACAAGCCTAAGAGAGTATAAAAATGTTTTACAACACCTTACAACACTTCAGCACAAGGCTTGGAAAGGTGTAAAAATAGACTGAAAAGGGTCCAAAATCCATAGGCAAAGGTCCAAATGAGCGAAAAGTGTCACAGTCCTCACTTTTTGGCGAGACACTAAGATGACATTGGTTGTAAGCAAAGAGTCCTTTGTTGGTGTCAAAGGATCACTTTGGAAGGTAGGGTTAGAAGGGTAATGAGGGATAGAGTTGGTGTTGGAGGAAGGTTTGGTGGTCTCGATTAGAGGACAATAACCAAGACCATGATGTGAGGGTTGCTTGATAGGCTCGATAGGGTTGCAGATACCTTGTTCGTTAGCACCACAACCTTTTCCACTATAGCCAAGTTGCTTCATGAGCTCATAACCTATTCCATAAAGCTTTTTCAGCTTTTTTGGATCGGGTGATTTTTCATTATGTGCTTCATTGGCTGAAGTAGTTGAGGTGGATGTATACGAAGGACCGGCCGAGTCCTGTGTGGACAAGACTGCGTATCCCTTTTCAAAGTTGTTATCTATGATCTTGGATGCTCCCATTAAGGGAGGGGTGAAGTCTAAGGAACCCCAGCCATCATCGAAGAGCTTGGTGATTTGCTCAAGATGTTGATCTTGATTTGTTTGTTGTGAGGGTTCCACGTGGGTGGTTGGTGATAAGGTGTTGAAATGATTCTCTTTGGATTTGTTAATGTGCAAGCAACTGTTAGGTTCGGGATCAGCATCGAGTGTGTACACTTTGTTGTTAAAGATGTACTTCATTCTTCGATGAAGAGTGTAAGGCACTCCATTCATTGCATGAGTCCATGGCCTACCTAAGAGAAGATTGTATGAAACCTCCTAAGGCATAACATGAATTGAAGTGGCTAATGTGGCCATTCCAACTGTAAGAGGGATAGTGATCACACCGAGCGGTTTCTTAGAGACATTGTCAAATCCTCTAATAGAGAGAGAATTGGGTTGGATGTGGGATCTATCGATGCCAAGCCTATCCAAAAGGCTCACACTACACACATTAAGGGTAGAGCCTGTATCTACAAGAGTTCTCTTTATTCCTTTTGTTTTGTATTGAGAGATTATCATGAAAGCATCTTTTTGTTTTTGTACATCCAAAGGAGGGAGCTCACTTTGGTGAAAAACAATATCAACATTTATTCCATGAACAATAGCTGCTATATCATTTGATGGCTCACTAGAAGGGATAGGAACTTGTTGTAAGGCTGCTTGCATCATGTTGTGGTAGTGGGGGGAGACTTGAATAAGGTCCCATAAGGAGATCTTAGCGGGAGTATTCCTTAGTTGATCAATAAGGTCATACTCCCTAAGAAGGGAATTGAGGTGAGGGGCAGCAGGTAAGATGGGATTAGGTTAAGGTAAAGGAGTTGAAGGGGATGGTTGGGAATGCAGGTTGTTGCAAGTGTAATGTGTATGAGCAACGGTATTATGACTCGGTTGCTGCAACACATTATGGGTAGGTAGGTAGAGGGTAAATTCAAGTTTAGGTTTGGTTGAGGGAGGGTAAAGGACAAGTTGAGGTTGAATAATATTAACATCCTTAAGCGAGGGAGAGGCCAAGGGTGTCTCTCTATGTGCTTCTAAGGATGTAATATTATTAGTGTTATCCTTATCGGGAATCATGATATCTTCCCTAGGAGGAAGGGGTTTAGGAGAGCAACAAACCAATTGTGCTTGACAATCAAAGGTTGGTTCTTATAAAATGGCTTCATCATGAATAGGGGAAGGATCAATGATGGAATGGTTATGCTCAATAAGGATGTGTTGAGGTGAAGGGGGACAACTAGGATTATCATAACCTTCACTAATTGTGTTTTCTAACAGCAAAATATTTTCTTCACACTAGGAGAAATACTAGGAGAAAAATAAATGTTAGTGTCATGATTATCTATGTTTGTGTTGTCTTGGTTGGTAAGGTCGTGTCCACTAAGAGAGGTAGGAGGAGAGAAACAACAGGGATTCTCATAACTCTCATTAATTGGTTCTTCTAACAAAATATCTTCATCCCTAAGAGGAGAGATATTAGGAGAAGAACTATCATGATTGTTAGGAATGTACAAGGTTGTTTCTTCGTCCACTACAACATGCTCATAGGGAGAAGGGAATGAAGTGTGTGTAGCATGTCTAGTTGTGTAAGCTACTAACATTGTGTGAATAAAAATGAATTTGACATGTAACCATTGTATGCAATAATTCAGCAATATAAACAATGTATATGCAATAAGACAAGACATTTGTATCCAATGTATGGTAAGTTTTAAAAATGTAAATAATGTACATGCTAAAAGGAAAAGTACTTTTAACAAACTAATGCTAAGTTTTATGAATATAAACATTGTATAAGCAAAAGTAAAAAGTACTTTTATGAATGTTATGCACATTTTCAAAAATGAAAACATTTTGCAGATTTAATGATGAAGGTATAGCAAAAACCCTAAATTGATGATTTTGAGTTAGAATCAGAAAACTTATGTTCACAAAACTTTCCAGATTTATAGTATATGGTACTAGGAGGTCTAGGAAGCACAGAAATAAGATTTTTGACTCTGTATCAGGCTGGTAAAAATCTGAACTAGGACTAGGTCGCCCAGAATGGCAAATTAGTCCCAGTAGGGATATTTTTGCAATTTTTTTGAGTTTTCTGAGTGGTTTGGATGTGTCTCAGGCTATATGATGCAATCCTAAGAATAAAATGCAGAAGTTTAGAGATGTTCAATGAAATTATATGTGCAAAGATACAAGCTAACATGAGCTTTCACTAATGCAAGATATTATAAACCCTAGGATGCAAACAATGCAATATCCTAATGCAATGTAAGATTTTTCTTAAGATGAAATGCAAAATCAGAAAGTTAACAAGTGTAGGACAGTTGGGTTCACCAAAATGAACCACCAAAAACATATACAAACAAGGGAAAGAGGATTCCCCAATGAGCTTCTAGGGTTTTTCACCCTAGAAGCTAACTTTTGGATGAATGTAGCTTCTTTCACCTAATGATATGTTTGGAGTTCATTCAAAGGGGGTTAGGAGCTTAATGTGAGTGTGTGTGATTGTGCCCTAAATGTAATGAACAGAAAATGTAAACTAACTATGGAATACAAACTATTGAAATCTAAGTGTTGGATAACACGCCATGATATGCAAACATATACAAAATGACCTAATAATATACACTAAACTATACAGAAATGAAAGAGTTAGAATGTGTGTACCTGGGAATAGAAGAAGGATTTGATGGAGATCTAGAATGTTGATGAAAATGTTGTAGAAGCTGAGAGGGACACTTGTGCCCTAAGTCACAAGGTTCGAATTCGACTATATTGAAATTCGGATGAAGTTCGACAAGAAAAAAATTCGAAAAATAAAAAATTCGGATTAAATTTGCCTTATATAATTTTTTTAATATAAATAATATATCCACAAAATTTTATATATAAATATTAATATGACATTTTAATTTATCAAATGATAATACTTAAAAACATAAACTATAAGAATAAAAAATAAAATAACAAACTATAACACTTATCTAATTATAAAAAGTGTTTAATAATTTTAGATAACGATTTAATGTAAATAAAATAATATTTCAAATAAAATTTTACAACCATATATTAAATAAAAATCCACCCACCTTTTTTTTCTGAACTATGTATTCTATTTTTAAAAGTTTAATATACAAATATAATACTATTCATTATAAAAAAATCTATTTAATAATTATTTCGGTGAATGTGCAACTAAACCTCGTGTACAAAGCGTCGGGTAATTGGAGACTATCCTAAACTACTGAGACGAAGATATTTACTCCCAGTACGCGGTGGCATGTTCACTTTCCTCCTAAAGCCCATAAATTACAGCTGGCTCTTGGACCTTTTAAATTATTCTGTGTTTTATATATTTACGTTTGTGTTTCTTAGACCTCCAACGTGGGTTGTTTTCAGGCACCAAACGGAAAGAGAGGGAACTGTGCGGAGTACCGAGGAACACTTCATACAAATCTTCAAAATTTAATACCCAGAACACCTTTCGGATTCAACGTGGGAATGAAGAAAAGAGAGAGGAAGAAAACGAATTATAGTCAAAAGAAACATTTTGAGTTGAAAACAATTTGAGGAATCCAACGGCCTGCAAACATGGAAAATCATACGTTTCCCCTTCACGTGACAGTGAGATGAGATGATCGATTCATTCGTTCATTCTTTAATCAAATGCATTCTCGGAAAATCACGTTAACAAAACCATGAAAAAAGGGCGTGCTTTTTCCATACGAATTCCATGCGAATTTGAACAAATTTCAAACAAACATTTGAGATTCGGAAAAATTCGAACTTCATACATGAAGTTCGTCGAACCCTGTGACACAGCTTGTGCCAATCTGGGCGACCTAATCCTAGATTCCCAAAAACTATTCCGGAGTCCGTTTCTGCCAAATGGGTGTCCAAAAATGTCAAAACCACAAAAAGACCTATCCAAAGGGACTAGGTCACCATTCTTGGCGACTTAGTCCTCTTCAGGATTTTTGGAGTTTCCGAAGAGGAAACGGAAGCCCTAGGTTTGCACCTTGGTTCTTCACAGTTTCCCACTTCTAAAACTTTAATATTCGGGCCTAAGAGTGATTTTTGGTGGATGATTTGACCTGCAAGCAAGGAGAGGTCTTCAACAAGTCTTCAAGCCTTCAATGATCTTCAAAGTACCTGAACCTGCAATCACACAAGAAGAGAAGGAGAAAAATGTCGATTGTTAGGGATTAGGGGTTTACCTTAGTCAAACCCCTTTTAGGTAACTAAACCAAAATGAATAGAAGCAATGAAATGAAACATGAAACATGAAGTAATGGAGTGAGTTACCTTGCCATGATGAGAGATCTTGTGTTGTTGCAACAATCAGCCCTTGAATGCTTCAGCAAATGATGTCTTGTTGACTTGGAAGGATCAAACCCTAGCTTGCTTGAGAAGGAGGAGTGGATGGGGAGAGAAGAATGTGTGTTGAGAAGAAAAATGGATGATGCATAATGAGGAATTAGGGTTTTGGAGCTTATTTATACAAGGTATGCCCTAATTTGCTTGAAACAACACCATACAAGCCGACCTTAGGGTTTTAGAGACCAAAATCCCAACAGAAATTAACTTCAAATTGAAATTTATGCCACATGGGACTAAGTCGCCCAAGGTGGCAACCTAGTCCACCTGGGCAAATTACATTGTTTTTCGGTAATTAAAATATAATTATTTATGTTTGTCAGGATTGTCTCATGAAAACGCACTGAAGTTGGACATGTATGAGGATTAAGGGGTCATTTTGGCATAACAAGAGGTTGATTTGGTGATGACAAGCCTAGGAGAGTATGAAAATGTTTTACAACACTTTGGCACAAGGCTTGGAAAGGTGTAAAAATAGATTGAAAAGGGTCCAAAATCCATAGGCAAAGGTCCAAATGAGCGAAAAGTGTCACAGTCCTCACTTTTTGGCGAGACACTAAGATGCACGCGTCCGTGTCGTCAATAACAATGCTCAAAACAGTCACGATGCAGGGTGAACGTTAAGCATGAAGAGATGAAGATTTTCAATGGAAATGGTGAACCACAGCTAAAAGTGCCACTGCTGGCCAGGGGCGCCCTTGAGTTCCAAAGGTCAAAGGCAGTCATCAACTTTCACCAAGGCAGTCATCTTCTTCGTGTTTCTACTGGCTTTCCGGCGCATCGTCAAGCAAGGTCACCTGATTCATCGATCAACGACAAACGCAAGTGAAGTTAGGAGATGTTGCAATACAAGTGCTATCAAAATGACAGTCAAACATGAGAAAAAGTGCCCCTGCTGACTAGGGGCACCCTTGAATTAGATGGTCCAAATGTCAGTTGTTGAGCAAGCCTATCTTCAGGTGATTTCCCCAACATCAGCTCATCTTTGCAATGAACCTATTCGCCGGCATGTGAGACACATCAAACAACAGCAATTGTTAATCATTCAAGCATGCAAAATGGAAGAAAAATCAATGCACATCAAGGAAAAAGCGCCCCTGTAGGCCAAGGGCGCCCTTCTTTTTGAGTCACCTAATGAGGTCTTCAACAACTATCTACAAGGCATTTGTTCAACACTCTCTCAGCTTCGTGATCAATCTAGCTACACGTTCACAAGACCTGTCAAGCAATCATAGGCAGAGATCAAGCAGAAAACACCAAAGGTGAAGGCAGAATGAAGAACATGGAGAAATTGAACAAGTGTCAAGGAAAATGCATCTTCTTATAAATAGGCGCCCAGCTTTTTGGGCAATCAGATGCAATTTGTAAGCTTAGTGACCTCCAAGATGACCTTCTCCGTTGTGATCAATCTTAACGACACCGTCAACGAAGACAACAGACAGATCCAACATTTGATGACAGAGATCAAACTGGGACCAATCGTGGAAGTCTGCAAGTTGAAAATCACAAGTCAAAGAGTCAAAAGCACCCCTGCAAGCCAGGGGCGCCCAAGCTGTTGAGGCACCTAAATTAACTTTCAAGATTCACAAAGTTAGTCATCCTTTCCAAGGCTGAACTGGTTATCCATCCCATGTTTCAGCAAGATCATCAGACTCACCAGTTAGCAGTGATCTCATATCAGAGCACGGAGGGTCTGTTGACGGGTGTTTTATGACCGCACCAACACAGAATAAAGTTTCCCAACGGATACTCTATCCTCTCTTGAACAAAGTATTCTGCATGCTAAGATTGCCAAAAAGATCATGCATTCAACTCCAAGGTTCCTTATACAGCGAATAGTCTCAGTTGGCTCGATGTGATTTGTTGGTTATTCCAAGGGGACTTACACAATTGTTTGATCGAAAGAGAAGGACTTGCAAGACACGAATGATTTACCGATGATGCTCAGGTTTCCTAAACTAACCGAGAGAATACTGAAAGTAAAAGGATAGGAATAGGGGTTCTACGGTTTACTCCTAAATGTGGGATACGAAGATCAATTTCTGCAAGCTTCGAACCAGGTTCTGCTTTGCCTCCCTTCGGACAGCCTCTATAGAGCCGGTGCAATCTTCAAAGGATAATGAAAGATGTTCAAACTACGACCCGGCATGCAAATACCATCACAACGATGCATACTAACACATGAATCATAATTGAAGTTAAGTGTAAAAGTACTCCAGTTGACCACGCAAGGCGAACCCACCGTCAGTGAGCCTACTAGTGGTGTGGATGAATAAACCTTGCTCAAACTAAACAACGTATTCCACAACTACCAACTACTTGCATGAAATGAAATCTAGTTTACTTTAATCTACTTAAAGATCCTAAGTGAATTGGAAAGACGAAAAAGCCTTGCTAGTTACTCACAAAAAAAGAAGGAATCACCAATCAATGAGAACTCTTTATATCATGAGAGTGTTCACAACAACTTTTACAAAGCCTTCAAAGGGAAAACTTTCTTTCCTCCTCAATCTAAGCTATGCTAACTTCTAAGCTATTCACTATATGCTCTCTCTATTCTCTGACTTAACTCTAACTCTGATCTAATATCTTACAAATGAGGGGGGATGCCCCTTTTATAGGTAGCTTAGATTTGATTACAATGAAGGGCTCAGATTGAGCCACATAAGCCCTAATCAAGGCTCTACCCTAAAAACTGCCACAGAGAGTGGGGTAATAAATGTACAAGAGATTCTCCACTTCTCTGCAGGAACCATAATGAGCAATTAATGCCCATCACCATCTTCCAAAAGATCCTCATCCAGCAAGGTGTTTTCATTGTCCTTCTCCCTGACTGCAAACTCGATCAACTGAGCCAACACTGCCTCAACCTCCTGAACCGAAATAAGTGGGATGTGGTTGGGCTGAAACTCAAATACTATAACTGTCTGCCCGTGCCCAGTATAGGATTTTCTCCAAGCGACCAAAGCGTCCTAGGTGTTCTGAATTATGCTGGAGAAAGCTGAAATATTTTCAAAATCATCTTGAACAAACGATCTCACAGCCGAGAAGAAGGGAGCCATCTTATCTCTTAAGCCATCTGCAGTCATCTCCGGAGTCAACCTCCTAGCAAATATAGCTTCAAGTGTGTTGAGGACTCCATCTAGAATATTACCCATAGCCTTCCTAACTCTAGCCGGATCTACCCATGTTGCATCAAGGAAACCACGGCCTGTGACCACCGAAGAATACCAACCGGTGAAGTCATATTTGTCACCCTCTTGTATCACACCTCCATCCACCAAGGTTGGTAAGGGCACATTCATCAAAGCTTCCAAACGAAGAATAGTCTTGGTTTGATAGATTTGGGTCTCGCTCTAGGCTTGATCAACAATATCCATGCGTGCCAGAACGTCAGAGGCCTGCCGATAAGAATGAGCGAGGTCCTCCATGAACTTTTTTGTTTTTGTGCGAACATGGCCAACCCATTTATCAGCTTCCATGCCATCTTCTTCAAATCCTCCAAGCCACTAACCGACTCCCTTGGGAGCCCTGCTGGGAGTTCAACTGCTGGGTTCTCCTGTTCACCTGGACGCGCAAGATTCTGCCCATAACCTATCAATGTTTTGTGCTCCTTCAATTTCTTGTACTTTCCTTCTATATGGAGCAATTTGTTCTTCAAAGCCTGATAGGAGTTATCACACTCCTCAATTACCTGGGCTACCATGGGGCGACCCAATTCAACAGTGGTGATCACATAATTTTTTGGCCATTCCTCAAGATGTTGTGACCTATTTCACACATCGCCCCATTGCAAATGGGGACCCCCAAGTTTTGGTTTCGCCCTCTGCGTTGCGAGTTTAGAGTTCAAAAGTTGAGTAAGTTTTTGAAATCAGTCCGGCCAAGTTAAGAGTTTGAACCCGTTTGTGTGCCTAAACGTCATGGAAGGGCTTAGAAGGTCCGGAAGACGAGGATCGCCTGTGCTTTTGGTCATTTCTGACACTTCCTATTTTTTTAAGGATTCTGCTTTTTTGCTTTTTGCTTTTTGCTTTTTGCTTTTTGGCATTTTTAGGCCATTCTGGAGTTCCTATTTTTTAGGGATGCTTTTTGCTTTTTCTATTTTTAGCAAGTTTCTATTTTTGGAAAGTTCCTATTTTTGGATCCCACTGAGCATGAAGTCAAGACGCCTCCAGAAGTCATCATGAAAATCATGGTAAATGGTAAAAGTTTGGTAAAAATGGCTAAGTATGGTGAGGTGCGCCCATGAAGGAATGGCTGAAGCACTCATGAAGTCCGCCCTTGCCTTTGGCATGCCAAAGGCAGGGAATGGCGAGCCAAGCACTGAAGTCCGCCATGGCAAGGTAGAGCATCAAGTCCGCCCTAGGAAGGAAGGATGGACGGCGAGAGAAGAGGCCAAGTCCGCCATGTCTTGAGAGGGGTTGAAGTCCGCCCTTGGAAGGAAGTGGATGGCTTGATAGAGCATGAAGTCCGCCCATGGCAAGGCAAGGTCAAAGTCTGCCCCAAAAAGTCAATGGAAGCAAGTCTCCAAAGTTCGCCCAAGCCAAGTAAGTGGCAAGACAAGGGGTGAAGTCCGCCCAAGGTAGAAGGAGGGGTAAAGTGCGCCTATGGCAAGGTAGAAGCCCAAGTCCGCCATAGAGAGAAGGGATAAATGGAATGACCAAGTGCTAAGTCCGCCCTAGGCAAAAGAAGACATGAAGTCCGCCATAAGGGAAGTGGATGGCAAGACATAGCACCAAGTCTGCCCTTGGACAAGGCAAGGATAAAATGCGCCATAGGCAAGGAAATGTGAAGACCTTCGCCCAACTTAGGAAAATAAAATTTTCTAAGGCATGAAAAATGAAGAAATGCCTAGAGAGAGAAGAGGTTAAGCAAGCATGAAGGTCACTCCTCGGCGTAACGGAATGAAATTTCTTGGCAAGAAAGGAAGAGTGTAAGGCAAGACAAACACGAAGACCATCCCTCTCAGCTTGGATAAATTCCTAAGGCATGAATAAAAAATGGCAAAATGGCAAGAAAATCTCCAAGTTCGCCCAACCCAAAAGGAGAGAGAAAATGAAGTTGTTGGCTAAGTATGAACATCCAGAGAGGCCAGAAGTCCGCCCGGAGAGTTGAAAATTGGCAGACGAGTTATTAAGCACATTTTGGCTAGGCAGACAATTGGAAAATAAAATATTTGGCCACGGACAAACACATTTAGCCATCTATCAACTTTAAACAGGTTGAAATTTTAATATTTTTAATTATTTCCCAGCACTTAGGGAATTTTAATTAAAAATTCGAAATTTGAAGATTACTTGGAAGATTAAATTATTTTGCCTTAGGTAAAAATTGAATTTGCCATAATTCGAAGATTGAACATGTTGGAAAATTAATTTTGATAATTAATTTAATATCTTTTGATATTTCTCCAACACTTAGGCGAATTTTTAAAGAAAGCTAAAGATTTTAGGCAGAGGTGGCGCCATGGGAAAATTAGAAACTTGACTCAACGACTGCGAGAAAAATTGGAAACTTGCTAATCAGAGAAGAGAAAAAGTTTCTAAAATTGAGAGAAACTCAGGAAAAAGAAAGCAATTCCTTGAGAAAATCGCACTTCTCAGCCATAAAATGAGTTTCGGCAACTCATTTTTCATAATTTCGATTGAGAAGAATTTTGTTCTCTCAAATCTGCAAGAAGTAATCTTTGGAGAGTAAAATACTGAGGCTAGTGTTATTATTCTTCAGTGGAAGAAGCAATTTCGTGTCGGAATACGTGATTTTTGGAAAGAAATAAATTATTTCTTTGCTGAAAGTCGCACTTTTGTGGTCATATTTTCAGAAATCTCATTTCATTTGCAGCCAGAGGATAATTTCGGAGGTTTGGAAGTTCATTGGCAACACTTTTCTACTCTTTTCTATCTTCTACTATCATTCCGACACGAGATTTGTTCAATGCTTGGCAAATTTATTTACTTTCAGCTTGCTTTTTCACAGAAATTTTATTAAACACGCTGAAAGTTCGATTTTATCAAATAAATCCTCGAAATAACTAGATTTTTAAACGTCTCGTATTAATGTTAAGTATTTTATGCTTGCAGGTGGATGACCAACCAAGGAGAGCCATCCAAACAAGCGCTCATGAAGTTCGTCAGCAAAGGGTCGCAGCCGGAGTCTAAGATAAAATCAAAATGGAAAAATATTACGGACACCAACCTTGGGCACATAGACCTCAAAGAATTCAAGCAGAGGATGTATGGGCACGACGGATTCCTGCCGACACGTATTGCCAAAAGGATGATGAGGAACGGGATTGTTCAAGCTGTCGGATTCCCGCCTACAACTGAGTGTGCTGAGCTGATGGTAGAATGCGCCCTCCACTATGACGCTGAAGAAAGGCGGATTGTTGCACCTAATGGAAGAATATTGGCTCATCTAGGAGAGTTGGCCATACAGGAGGCTTTTGGCATCCCTACCTATCCCAAGACCGTCTACAAAACCAAGGAAGATGCAAGGAGACTATATGATGAAAAGTTGGACCTCTGTGCCGCCAACATCAATAAGCCATGGCTGGACAAGCCAAGAGCGTCAGCCAAAAAGATGTCGAAGAAGTTGTTGCGCACAAACTTCAAGGAAGATTACGGGGATATTATTATCCTACTAAATCGGATAGTTGGCAACCCTTTGGGAGCACCCTTCAAGACTTGGATATATTATTTTATTGAGGATATCAGAGAAGGGGTCAAAATGTTCAACTGGTCACGCATGATAAGCAACAACCTCCATGAGCAGTTGGTTAACCTGGAGAAGACCAAGACTTTTTATATGAGTTCCTATGTCATCTACATGTTGGCAAGGATGTAAGGTATGCAGGCTTGATCTGCAAAGGCATAGTCGGCAATGGCGAAAATGAGCTGAAGGCTTACGACTACTACCCACAGCTGCAGTTGATCGAGAAATCCCACTTCAGGCGAGCTCATGATGCCTTCCTCATGTACATTACGAGGATACTTCAGGGAGGGACACACCAACGGCTGACTCATGAAGCCAAAAGTTTGATAGGCAAGTACGGATCATGGTTCATCCAGTATCCAAGGTACACATATATCAAAATCCAGGGATTCACTAGGAATCCGTACCGACTGCCTATCTTTCCTACAAACAAGATGGTCTTGCTTGAAGTGCTGCGACAGTTGGAGGAATACCAGAACTTCCAGAGGGCGAAACAGAATGCGGCAGTCACCTTTCCCTTCTTTATAGGGAACATGTTGGAGACATGCTCGTCGGCACAGGCAACTGAGAGCGCCAGGCTTGAGATACAACATTACCCCTTTGCTACTTATCTGTCTAGGGATCACTTTGACCCTCATCATCACATCAAGGTTGTGGATGGAAGAAGATATAGGCATAGGGTCGAATTAGAAGACTTCTGGGCAGATGTCGCAGATGAGTTTGAGGTCAGACGGAGGATGTGGTCTAGGCTGCCTGTTAGCCTGATCAAGGAGACTGAGCTTTGTTGAGTGCCGGATCAGTTGGAAGAAGATGGACAACAAGTACAGCCGCACCTTGACGAGAGCTTGTCATTGCCTGCGGTCAAATGGTCAGAACCTGAACATGCTAACTTGAACACGTTGATGAGACCGGTTGTCAAATACACGCAATGGTGGGTTGACCAGCAGATCCAAGAGCTCAAGCGGATGAAGGTGACGCTGACTTATGATATGCTGAGCGAGATGGAATCATATTCTTCTAATGCAGAGACGTCTCAGGGTGTGGACATGATAAAGGCCACTACTTCCAAGAAAAGGAAGGAGATAGCTGCAGGCAAGGAGCCGGCTCAGAAGCAGACAAGGGTAGAGTCTTCACGTTCTGCCGCATCTAGAAATATTGAGGAGATCCTGGCTACCGTAGATGCTTCATTGGCTAACATTAGGGATCCTTCTCCGATTTCGAAGGACAATATGGAGCCTCAACCGGACGATGATGAACCACCATCTCCCACGGGCACAGAGATATTGGGATCTGATGATGACAATGTGGGCCCCCGAAATGATGACTTTCAGGAGGGAATCATTTCAGCCCTTCGAGGAATTTTGGACATTCCCACTAGAGAAGACATGCCGGAAGAAGATGGCGTAGAACAGCACACAATCTCGGACTGGTTGACAGAAAGGCTGAAAATACAAGTGCTAGTGGAAGAGCAAGAAGAGGATGATGCGGTAGACTTCTTGGCTAGACTAACACAAACTTCAGTCAGGAAGCCAGCCAAGAAGTTCTCGACCATACAGAGGGATGAGGATGGCAACCGAACTGTGCAGATTACGGTACCTATAGTGGACAAGCCACAACAAGACATAGCCCCACATGAGTACGCTGTCACCACCATTGACTTGGGTCCAACCACGAAGGGCTAGGAAATTGAAGATTTGGACAATTATGTGTCCACTATCAAGTCAAGGTTGGCGAAAGAGGTGGCAAAGAGGAAAGAGTGCCAACAGGAAATTGAGCGCTTAAAAGAGTATATCCAACATCTGATCAAGCCACTTGATCAGGATGACACAGCAACTCCTCTTCTCCCAAACTCTTCACAGGAGGCAGCAAAAGATATAGAAGAAGACAGGATCACAGCTAGGGAGGCTAGGGAGTGTATACCAGTCAAGGGCATAGAAACTGACACATTCATGGAGAGGTCGACCTTGGTTTGTGTTCAAGCCACTTATTTACTCTCTAGACTGGTAGCCTTAGCAGAAATGTGGGATGGCCTTCCAGATGTACAGGATAGGATAATTCCTTGCCTTAGGATTCTGAAAATGATTCCAAAGCAGGAGCTGATAGATGGAGGCGTCATTGCAGCAGGAGCGGCTTACGATTTCCACACCTGGTATTGGGCCTTGACAGCACGAGGGGAGGTCCTAGAAAGAGTAAAGGTTGATGGGCTTAAGGTAGAAAAGCAGATTAGAGCGGTCCATACCAAGATCCTCAATATGGTGGTTGACATCCTGGACAGAGAGATTATTCGGGAGAACGACTTGCAGTTGGAGGCTTTGAAGAAGAATGTGCGAGCAGAGTTCTTTTCCATCACTGGGCCTATCCTGAAGCAGAACTGGGCTAAAATGGCGAACTTCCTTGACATCCGGGAATCTTTCGTGAGGTCTGAGCCAGAATGGGAAGACATCTTTGTCAAATGCGCCGAGAGTATGGACGGATTGGAGTTCAGGATTGGAATGCTTCCGCAGGTCACCATGGAAGAAGTTGCCTTAATCGTGTCTAGATTCGTCGAACACACGACAACGCGGGAGGATAGGGATGGAATTCCTTGAAAATTGCTCCACGCGTCAACTCACCTTGTCAACTCTGAGTTTACTCGTGTTATTTTAGGAAACCCTAATTAGGGTTTATTTATTTCAATCTTGGTCATCGGCTCATTTTTAATCTGAGTCGTTTATTCATTTTTTGGAATTCTATATAAACTTGCATGCTCTCATTTTCAATTTGTGAAGTGAGTTGTATGAGATTGTTGCGACAAAACTATTTCCGTTTATAAAAGCTCTAATACATGATTTGTTTAGAACAACTTTTGTTTCCAAATAGTGTGCAAGGTCTACATCTTCTCTTTCAACATCTAGAATAGAGTTAAATTAGTATTTCATTTATATGTTTGTTAGTGAATGATAGATTTGATAGCAGTGGTGGATGAAATTAAGCTCATACTTTTGTTGAATGGATGATTTGCATTCAATGTGTAAAGTTAGCCTGAGCTATTAAGTTGTGGATACTTAACTTCTGTTTGTTTTAATTATCAATTCAAACATGAAAATCATTATCACCTCTGTTGAAGATTACACCCGCTTTGCGTAAGTTGTCCTAAAGGAGGCGAAACAAAGTGCGGTTATTCCAAATTTTATCAAGTCACTATCGTCTCTTGAGTTCTTAGGAGTAGCTTAGACTTCTAAACCCTTGCCTTTTTGCAATTTTTTTTGGAAATCTGAAATACCCGATAGAAAGAGCTTCAACGATAAAACTGTCTTAGTCCTCGACTTGCAAACAAATTTAACATAAGTCCCCTTGTGATTACCAGCAAATCACAACGCCCACTAGCCTTATCCACATGTCATGACCTGACCAAAGAAACATTGGAGTTATTGCACTAGCTTCTTGGTATTTGAATTAACTTTTCAAGAGAGGATAAAGTATCCTAGGGCATTTTATTCTGTGTTCGGTGGCGTATTCAAAACACACACCAACACTCATCTCAATCACACTCCTCCCTCGGGACAACAATCTGAAGTGTACGAGAGCCGGATTCATTTGTTGAAATCTTTGAAAATTTCCTAGCTCTCTTCTTTTCTGGCATGCGCTAATCGTACTAAGGAATTCCTCCATCTCAACTGTTGGGTCTATATCATCCTTAGGGTCCTTCCTCATTCTTTCTCTGAGCCAATCTGGGACTGCCTGCCGTGGATTGCAAATGAGTAGTGGTTGTTCTTCCCTTGCTTCTTCCTCGCACACCTCTTCTCTAACAACACTTCGTTGAGGCTCGTCCACCACCATTTGGTGAATACCCTCCTCCGATACTCGAGCTTCTTGCCCCGTGGTATCTTTTTCAAAAGCCATATCAAGCATCTGCTGAAAACGATTATCAGTTGCCATTTCCTCTTCCTGCTAGCTCTCCCCTCTAGGTGTGTTGACACTTAAGTTGTCTGACTCCCTGAGCGGTGGCTGATTTACTTCTTCAAATTCCCACTCCTCGTTGGATTTACCTTTATGGCTTCCAAACAATGGAAGCTCCCTCAAACTCGAAGACTGAGTTTGTGATTGTGTAGGCGATGCCTGCTCTACCCTCTGAGGTATTGGCTGGGCCGGCACCTCTCTCCGTGTTTTAGCAGCTTGGGCAATTTGCTTTCCTTTCCTTGTTGATGGTGGCCTTTGATCGCCCATGAGGTTATAAGTAAGAGCAATTGACCTACTCTTAAGCCAGCTCACGTGCCTTTCAACCCAGCTCCTTGTGAAAGTCAACACCGGTATAGAAAGCGTATCCAAGTCCGTGATTTCAGGCTCGGACCAATCTGGTGGTGGGACCAGTGTGTTCCTCACTGACTCATAGTCAGGTTGTATGGCGTTGACATCTTCATCCACTTGATCCGGAACCGGAATGACTTCACATTCTCTAACCAATTTCAAGGGTAGCTTGGTGAACATTCTCCTCCTTACCTCGGCATCATCAACTGCATTAGCCCAGAAGTCCTTGATATGAGCCTTGTGCCTGTACTCTACATTTTGCACCATCTGGATGTTGTTGTAGGGATCGAAATCCTGCCTACCAGTATGATATGTAAGGTGAAAGAACTGCAACTCATCCTCAGCTTCTCTGGTTGCCTACAAGGAAGGACATACTTCACTTGAACTCCCCATGATGATAGGGAAGTCCAATCCCTTCTTCCTCTTCTTCTTCTGAATTTTATGGTAGGCAATGAGTAGCCTAGATACTTCCAACATTACTATTCGATCAGTGGGGTACCTCGGCAATTTGTATGGATATGAGGTGAACCCCTGCAGCCTAATGTATGTAAATTTTGGAAATTGGACGAGCCAATATCCATATTCTTCAATCAATGCTTGTGCCTCCTTTGAAATTCTTTGTTGCATTCTCCGCTGAGGGGTCCTTGCATTCACCCGCTTGTAGCTGACAGTGCTGGTTAAGTGCAACTATGGACAAGCTTCGTAAATCTTGAACTGTTCAGGGCCACACCCAATTGACTCCTTGTACGTTATTCCTCTATACTTGGTCATTCGAGCCAACATATACATCACATACGAGCTCATGTAGAAAGTATTCGTTCTCCTCAAGCTCCTGAACTGCTCATCTATGTTGTCACTTATCATTCTGGCCCAATCAACACACTCTTTTCCCTCCATTATGATCTCGATGTAATAAAACATCCAAGGCTCGAAGATGAAGGCTTGTGGACTTCCGTTCACCCGGCTAAGCATCATTAGAACATCACAGTACTCCTGCTTCACATCCTCAGCAATAATTTGTTTCGGAAGCTTGGTGCGGGGAGGTTTAGGCCTCTGCATCCAAACTGTATTGATAACACCACCACACCTCTCGAAAGTGGAGGCATACATTTTATTCACTCTATCCTTTGTTTTGTATAACATCCTCTCAGAAGTGGGAATCCCAAATGCTTCTCCAATAGCATCAGGCATGAAGTTGGCAAACAACTTGCCATCAGGAGAAACAACAGTCCTTCGTTCAGGCTTGTAACAATTTGCGCACTCCATGATCAACTCCAGACATTGTATTGCTGGTGGAAAACCAGCAACTACATAGATCCCACTTTTCATTATTTGGTGTATTGTGATTGGTGGTGGATGACCTCCCAGCCCGTACATTCTTGCTCTGAGTGCACCCAGATTAAACGAACCAAGGTTGGTATCATTCAATCCTGCCAACTTCGAAGCGAACTTAGACTCCAGAAGAAATGGCTTGGCGAGTTTCTTGATTACTACTTGTCGGGATGCACTTGCCTTGCCTGCTTCAATATTTGCAGTTCTATTTGCAGCCCTGCTTGTTCTTGCAACATCTCCTCTTCTTGCTTTAGCCATCTCCAAACCTCAAACTTTAAATTCTCTGAGCTTTAACACTTTCAGCAACGTGACTTCTAGCACTTGAAACAAAATCGCACCAACTGGCTACTTAGAAAAATATCACTTCAGCATAAAATTTCAAAAACTTCACTTCAGCTTCTTGACTTTCAGCAATTAGAAAAAAATAATCTCCAGCAACTTCAAGAATTCGATTCTCAACACTTAGAAAAATAATAATCTCCAGCAACTCCAAGAATTTTCTTACTCTCAGCAATCTCTCAACTTCACAAGAAAATTCTTCTCACTTCAGCAATCTCTCAACTTCAAATGGTGAGAAGAAGAGAGAAACTTCGTTGCTTAAATAATTCCCCTTAGAGAATCTTGCTAATTTGTGCGGGAGTCAATTTTAGCAATTTCATTAATTCTCCACTCCCACTACTTAGAAATCTTTTAATTCTGGCGAAGTGGTGGGCGAGTTGTCAGCCAGTCGCCAAAGCATTTTCCCAAAATGAAGATTCTTTCCTCTACAAAGTTCAAAATTTTCCCTCCAAACTACCAGTTAACACTTCGTTAATTAAATTACTCGCGAGGAAATTACTCTGACTTATTTTTAAAATTCCACTTCAATTTCTCACAACGTTCAGTTAAATCCAACTCTTAAAATTTCATAGCGAAATTAAAATAATTTCCAACCCATTAAAAAAAAATCTCCATCATTTAAATTTTTAACTCCATGACATTTGCCTCAGACAATTTAAATCCTCCTCAAAATATTTCATGCAGTTGATCACTAGCTAGATCATTCCATCTTCGAAATTTAATCTCCCTTAGAAAAATAATCCAGGCATTTTTTTAGAAAATATTAAAGATTTTCCTTAGAAAAAAAATCTCTAACTTCATTAATTCATGGGTGCACTCAAAGGGGGTGATTTAATTTTTCTTTTTTTTACCCATTGAAAACATTCATTAATGTTTAATTCTCCCCTTTGAAAGTACTTCAACACCTTGGGCACATATGATAGTGTCAACTTCATTTAAACGCCTTTGAAAAGTCCCACATCAATTTCTTGATCTCTGGTGCACTTGAAGGGATCAACTTTATTTCATACATGCCTTAGAAAATTCTTTACTTCATTACCTAGCTTGGGCGCATTTTGCCTAGTGAGGTTCTATTTCCTCTTGCTTTTATCTTTGCCACGCCTTAGTAACCTTCCACCACTTTATCTTATTCATGGTGAGCACATTTGACTACGCGTACTTTTATTTTCATGCCTTAGGCGTTTTTACCTCCTTGCTTGAGATGGACGTATTTACATGTGGGCGCATTTGAGGCCTCTAGCTTTCATTTCCCTGACTTAGAAACTTTTCCAAGTATTATCTCCCTCTTGGGCGCATTTTACCCCATTGACTTTTGTTTTCAATGCCTTAGCAAATATTTCATCTGGCAACCTTGGGTGTAATGTCCCCTTCTCGACAATGATCCGACAGTTGGCCGTTAGTCTATCCTGGTGACCCGTAAACTACTCGGAAGAAGAATTAGGGTTCCCTATCTTCTAGGAGGATGTTTCAGCTTTTGTTGGAGTGTGCTTCTGGAATCTAGGTGTTTGATTGGCAGCTCTTTTCTGGGTTTTCAGAGAGCTTCACAATGGTATATCTAGCATGATGATCCGAGTTATTTCCAGAATTTACTATTTTTAGTAAATTCTATTTCTGGCAGCTGTCTTGTTGGCTTCAGTGTTCTTGACTTGCCTCATCAGTGGTTCAGCTGGTAGTATCTAATTTGGCGCATGGATGCAGTTCTGGAGAGATAAGTTGTTTTAATTAAAATAATGTTTTATTTTAATTATTCCCCCCCTTGGTCTAGCTTCACAACTTAAGTCATTTTTAAAAGGGGACTTCTATGGGTTGGCGCCTCATCCAAAAGATTTAAGTGAATTTGTACTTTTGTTTAATAATGCTAACTTAGAGAAAAGGTACGCCACTTGA
The DNA here is from genome assembly GCA_007115665.2 of Sequoiadendron giganteum. Taxonomy (NCBI): domain Eukaryota; kingdom Viridiplantae; phylum Streptophyta; class Pinopsida; order Cupressales; family Cupressaceae; genus Sequoiadendron; species Sequoiadendron giganteum. Next base: position 631,184,548 of record CM021107.1, read on the forward strand.
GGAAGAATGTAAAAAGTTAAAATGGCGTGGAATTTACCTTGGGAAAAGGGACGCCATTTCTGAGTCAAGGGTCAACAAGGAATTAGGGTTACTCTTGAGTGGAGCGCACCTTCTGGAAGCTTCTAGAGGTGCTTAGCAAATTTATAAAAGGAGGTTTGGGGTCTTCATTTCAGCATCTTGAATTTTATGCAAAGTTATGCTGCCGGAATGGTATTGGACTTGCTTCGAGGGATGCATACCTCCTAGCTGGCTTAGCTTCTTGCTTGAAATATAGCAACTAGTTAAGAGTTCGTTTTTTATAGAGTTATTTTGCATTTCAAGTTAAGAGTTTTGTATTTTCAGTCCATTTCACAGTTGCTATTTTAGCTGTGGCTGAACTGGTTTTTCAATCATAAGTAGTTGAGTGATTTTTATTTGCTTATGGGTGTTTGAGGTTTATGCTTGGTTGGTTGAGGCGACCCCTTCCACCAAATTGCAGATTTTATTGTTGAGTCTTTATTTTATTATGGCAAAATCGCCCCTTCTTGAGGGCCGTACCATTTGGGAGAGCATTGGGATGCGTGCAAAATAAATGTGCTAAGTTTTGGTTGGTCTCTTGGTTCTATCTTGGGCGCCTTTAACATTAAACATGTTTGCACTTGGTTTCATGGGATTCGGGTGAAAATTGAGTGAATTATCATTAGATGAATGAATTTCTATGTTGCTGATTCTGCAATTTCAGTGCAGGTCTGACATAACCAGAATTGCATAATGGGGTTTAAGAGTTGGGTTTGTTGTTTGTGAGGTCAAGATAGGTATAGGCGAGTCTTCCTATTTTATGACAGCAACTTGTACTTATCCGGATGGCATGAAGATCTATCAAATTGTAAGCTGAGCAGTAGTACTGCCAGTATTCTTAGCTTTGGCTATTTCCCACGATTGTGGAAGGGACTGGTACTCCTTCAGTCTATAGTTAAATTAATCACTGCATTCCCGCTGAACAAGTGGAAGAGGCCGGTCTGCCGCCTATTTACCTTTACTGTAATGCATTTCATTATTTGCTGATCGGCTAAGCCGTCAAAATACTCCCGCTGAACAAGTGGTCGAGTTGCACTTTATTTCAGTACTGTACTCTCAATTCCAGTCCTCCCGCTGAATAAGTGGTTGAGTGATTGTTTTTCTTTCAGTTACTTTCAGCAAGTTCTTGTTGCTAACGATCCCCTTTCGTGTATGCTCTCAACCTTGCCCGAACTGGGATCTGGGTTGATCAGAGGAGAGGGTTACATTCAGCTGGTTTATGTTTACACTAATGCTAATGGGTGAATTTAGCTGTGTAACAAAATGAAAAAATTGGCCGGCATATTTCAGTGGTATCAGAGCTATGATTCTGCCAGCCTGTGGTCTAGTGAGTTCAGTTTCCGATGAGTGACAAAGCCCACAGATACTACACTAGAAGTTAGGCGGGAAATCCGACCTATCAGTTTCCGCATACACCAGAGGCAGATACTTTTTCTGAGGCACTCAGACAAACAGTTGATAGAGGTAAAGCAATTGCAGAGATGGCAAAGAGTAACAAACAGCCCACGGATGATAGAATGACAGAATGGAGAAGAAGTTTGACGGGATGATTGACATGTTGGGACGCTTACTTGCCAAAATGGATCAGTAAGCTGCAAACAATTCCCCCCTTAATCAAAACAACTCCAATAGTGAACACAGTGGAGTCAATGGGAACAACGGCAGTGGGAGAGACAGAACCATTGGACAGCATGATGCCACGTCTAGAGGATCAGCCTCTAGGCCCCTTTTTCTCACATTCACTCAACGAGAAGAAACCCAAGTTGAAGTTGCAACGAATTACGTCGATGACGCCAGACAAGCTTACTTGGAGTATGACTCTTTCCCTCCTGGCCTTAAGGAGTTGTGGTCTTTTGACCAATTCATTAATCAGAGGAACCAGAGAAATGGTGGAAGGAATGAATTCAGAGGCCCTATGGGTCCTAGAACGGATTACCAACAAGCTCTCGGGAAGGTGTCCTTGGCCCACTTCGATGGAAGTGATGCATGCACAGCTAGAGCATGGGTGCAGAAACTAGATAATTACTTATCCTTGAGACCTATGGCAGAAGAAGACACAATCAAATTTGCCACCCTACACTTGGAAGGTGCTGCCCATGAGTGGTGGTATCATGGTTTGGTCACCCTTGGCCACAACCTAATCAAAACATATGGAGAGTTCACTAACAAGCTGATTGACAGATTTGACACTAAGGATCTTGAGGTGAAATTCAGGGAGCTTGCTTAGTTGAAACAACATGGTTCCTTGGAATCATACATTGGGGATTTCCAAAGGCTTTCCGTGATGGTGCCCAACATCACCGAAAGAAGATTAGTGGTACTGTTTTCAAAAGGTCTAATGGAGCTATTGAAAGCATGGGTAAAGGCTTTTGACCCACCCAGTCTTGAAGAGTCTATCAAAAAGGCTAGAAACATGGAGCTGTCCGCACCTAGGCCCAAATTTCCATCCAAGCCTTTTCCCCATAGACAAGACAAAAGGCATCCTCCAAATCAGCACAAAAAATTTCCTCCTCGATTGGATGATGATGCTAGAGAGAAGCTAAGGAAAGAAGGGAAGTGTTACACATGCAAAGAACCTTGGACAAGAGGACACAGATGCTATGGAAGAGGCCGCTCTAACCATATGGAGGCCTATTCTGATTACGGATCAGAATCTAATTACTTAGAACAGCACACAGAGTTGGCTGAAAGTGATGAAGAACATGAGCTAGAAGAGGTGGAAGAAGAACAGGGAGGTGAGGGCACCTTTACCCAACTCTCAAGCTTCCAAAAGAACAAGTCCTTCAAGCTTCGTGGCTCGATTGGGAAGCATCGTGTAATTGCCTTAATTGATACTGGAGCAACACACAACTTCATTGATGAAGGTTTGGTTGCAAAGAAGAACCTCAAAACAGAAGAGTTTGAAGGTTTCAAAGTGATGGTTGCAGATGGGTTCCACATCACTTGCACTCACAAGGTTACTAACATGTCCTTACAGTTAGGTAACCATGAAGTCAAAGACGACTTCTATGTTGTTAACATTGGGGATACCGATGCCGTTCTTGGCATTCAATGGCTGCGATCTCTTGGAGAGATCTCCCTAAACCTGCAAACCATGGAGCTGAAGTTTCAATCCAATGGGAAGAAAGTAGTTCTAAGAGGAATGTCAAATGGAGGTCCCCGGATTGTCTCTTTCAAAAGGATGGAAAGGTTGATCCGACATGATGCAGTTGAGTGGGCTGCAGAGTGCATGGTCCTTCTAGCTAGTCCGGTTGAAACAAAGAGGGAATATCCGCCGGATATTCAATCTGTACTTACAAAAAGAAGTAAAGTGTTTGCTGATTTACCCCCAGGACCACCTCCAGATAGGGGGTTTGAGCATGTCATTGAGCAGAAGGAAGGGGCAAAACCAGTCATCACAACACCATATAGATATCCTAAGAAACAAAAGGATGAAATTGAGAAAAACATAAAGGAGCCTTTGGAGATGGGTTTCATTTGCCCAAGTAAAAGTCCCTTTGCTTCAGCAGTGGTTCTTGTGAAGAAGGATGGCACCATCCGCATGTGTGTGGATTATCGTGCCTTGAACCAAAGCACCATCAAGAATCGGTATCCCATCCCTCGAATCGATGAACTCATTGATGAGTTGCACGGTGCTAAGTTTTTCTCAAAGATTGACTTAAGGTCAGGATACTATCAAATTCGAATGAGGAGATCAGATGTTGAGAAGATAGCATTCAGGTGCCACTATGGTCACTTCGAGTTTTTAGTTATGCCATTTGGGCTAACTAATGCTCCGGCCACCTTCCAATCGTGCATGAACAAAACTTTCCAGAGGCAGTTGAGGAAGTTCGTGTTGATATTTTTTTATGACATCCTCATTTACAGCAGGACTTGGGAGGAGCACCTCCAACACTTGGAGGAAGTGCTTAGCATTCTTAAGACAGAAAGTTTCTTTGCAAAGGAATCAAAGTGTGAATTTGGTATGGGAGAGTTACTCTACCTTGGCCACATTATCAGTGCAGAGGGAGTCAGAGTTGATCCAGAGAAGATCAAGGCTATCGTGGATTGGCCCACCCCGGAAACTCTAACCCATTTGAGAGGATTCTTGCGTCCATGTGGATTTTATAGAAAGTTTGTGAAAGGATATTCACAAAGTGTTGCTCCTCTTACAGATCTAACCAAAAAGGGATCATTCTTGTGGTCAGAAAAGGCACAAGTTGTCTTTGATAAATTCAAGAGGATCATGAGCTCTTGTCCGGTTTTGGCTATATCGGATTTCTCCAAACCTTTTGAGCTGCAATGCGATGCTTCGGGAGAAGGAGTTGGTGCTGTTTTGATGCAGGAAAAGCACCCCATTGTGTTCGAAAGTAGAAAACTAAGAGGCATTGAAAGGACCTACTCGATTTATGACAAGGAAATGCTTGAAATCATGCATGCATTAGCCAAGTTTAGACGATACTTGGTGGGGAGTAAGTTTGTTGTCAAGACTGATCACAACAGTCTCAAACACTTCATGCATCAGAAGGACTTGAATGAAAGACAACAAAAGTGGGTGAGTAAGCTACAGGCTTATGATTTCGACATTGAGTATGTCAAGGGGGAGAATAATGTGGTGGCAGATGCCTTGTCTCGAAGGCCTC